>VDFB02068470.1:101265-115982 GCA_007258455.2 Sequoia sempervirens
TGATTTAGGCAAGAGCGTTGATCATAGTATTGGAGATTCCGTCAGTGCATCGAGATTTCAGACAGAGCTCGTTGAGGAGATTTCCAGTGTGTACATGGTCAGGAGTCTACACAGTTTCACTTTCAGTCATCATGTACATGACCTGTTTTAGATGCACAATTCTGGTATGCACGTGTTAGACATGTTGGATGATAGCATATCTCGTGCGGTTTTAGGAAGCAAGTGTTGTTAGCGGTTTGACTTGCTTTCTTATGAGTTCCTATCTCTTGTGACAGATGTTGTTGAGATTGACAGGGTACAGCCTGATGATCCAGTTGATCAGATTTGGGAGTTACAGGAGACAGTTGATGACAGTAGGGATATTTCATGGCACTATCCTTGGGATCCTGGTGGAGTGGTTGATTCTTTGCTGTTCAGATTGCTTGCGGACAAGCAATTTCTGGGAGGGCGGACTGTAATGTCCCCTTTTTCGGCGTGATCATGTTTGATGGTGGTTAGCCTATTACTCAGACTCTCGTAGGCTAACAGGTTGGCTAGAGGGTCAGTGGTACTTTCTGGAGAGTTTGATGGATTACGGTTTTGAAGGCCAGTGGTAGTTCTGGCCGGGCATTAGCGGTCGCGAGAGTCGGCGACTTACGACGGCACAGGATTATATGGTGTTTTGAGTGAGTTATGGGGTTTTAAGTGATTTAAATATTAATTGATTTAATATTTAATTATAAAGTCAAATTGACTTTATATTTTTTAAATCACTTAAATATTCTCTAAAAAGTGATTTAATATCTTAAATCACTTAAATGAATAAGTGCGCCAAGTATTTAATTCATATACTATTGAAATGGAATTAAATATTATTTAAAAAGATTTTAAAACCTAAAAGTGGCGTATCTTTCTTGGGATTCGTGCCTTTGCATAAAAGGGCATTTCTGGCAATGAGAAACTCATCTTTTGACAATTTCAACTTTGCCTTGTGCTATTTCCTGTGCATTCTCTTGTGATCAGGGTTTGAACTATTTTTCCATTGAAGAACGATAACTCTTTAGTGTTGAGCACTTTTGAGGCTGTGGGAGATCAGTTGAATTTGTGCAATTTGTGAGAGCTTCATACAGAGGTTCTACTGGGCTTGATCTGTGTTTCCTATTGGATTTCTTCATCAGTTTCAGAGGGTTTTGGGAGATGGCGCCTTCATTTCATCTGGTAGACATCATACTTCTTGGCCGTACCTTCTAAGTGAGAATTCAGGTTGTTTGCAGTGAAGTGCGTGGCTCTTGTACAAAGGCGTTTGGGCATTTCTTGGAGAAACGCCTTCTTTTCTGAGGGTTTCTCTTCATCATTTTAGGCGTTTGGCTTGTACTCTTCTTCTACCACCGTTTTCAGGCTGGATTTCACATTCTGTAGCTTTCTACACCAGATTTGGTCAGTTTTTCACCATTTTGGCTGGCAAACTAGACTACTTTCTTAAATAAATAATCTGGACACTTCCGGGTATGTTTATGAGTTCTAAATCCATTGTTGAGCATATTTATTATCTTCTGTATTGTCAATTCGCCTGAAATAACTCAGATTTACATTTTATATGCATTTATGCTGTGCGCCCCTTCTCTTCTGTCTATCAAATATTCTCTAAAAAACTAAATAACACTTAAAGACTTAAGAAAAATTGGGGTTTTGAGTTGAGAGCCAGCAGGGCTCATCACAAAAAACTCCCCAAAATGTGAACAACTCTAGTGAAATGAAGGATGGAGTTTATGGCAGCAATCTCTACTCAGAAAATCAGCTCTTAACTTAGCCAATAGCTCCTAATGTTACCAAAATTTACATACAAATTCAGACCAGCAACCTTCAAGTGGTATTTCAGACCCTCAAGCTGCTCATAAACGGAAACCAAGCCCCCTCCAGGGTCACCCACTGCAGAAATCAGGAAACCCTAGTCTCCCTCTTCCCCAAACTCCTAACTCACAAGTCAAAGCAAAAAAATAACTCAATGCATGAGAGGGTTGAACTTCTCCTCTTGCTTTTTATAATTTTTCATTGAAAAACACTATTCATAAAAAGTGAGCACTATTCACTTAAGTTATAACTTTTTCACTTTATCGATGAATAGTAACTGAAAAATATAAAGTGACCCCTTCATTTTAAAGACACATGGTCCCTAGGCCAAAGATGATGAAATAAAAGGTGACTATCATAAATTTAAGCACAAGTATCATGCCAAACACAACAATTCACCCTGCCACCATACTTCGGTGATCAATGCTACAAGTTAACGATCAAGTGCCCGTCCAAGTGACCCTCTATCCAGAACCATTAGCCTACGAGGGTCGACGTGATAGGCTAATCCCTTGATTCTCGGAAGACTAATTAGAAGGGACATTACAGTATGCTAAGGAGTCTAAGTGTGATTTTGATATGACATAGCTTCTTTACCTTGGCCATATCATTAGCTCTAATGGAGTTAGAGTGGATCTCGATAAGATCAAAGCAATCATGGATTGGCCACCACCCACCAATATCTCATAGCTTAAGGGATTTTTCGGGTTATGTAGATTTTACAAAAGATTTGTCAAGGGCTTTTCACTTGTGGCAGCTCCACTTATAGATTTGACTAAAAAGGGAGCTTTTATTTGGTCAAATGTAGCACAACAATGCTTTGATCACTTCAAAAAGGTTATGTGTGCTTGCCCAATTTTAGCTATTCTTGACTTCTCCAAGCCTTTTGAGTTGGAGTGCAATGCTACTGGAGAGGGGATAGGTGATGTGTTGATGTAGGATAAGCATCCAATTGCTTTTGTGAGTAGGAAGTTAAGGGGTGTTGAGAGAATTTATTCGATATATGATAAGGAGATGTTGGCCATTATGCATGCTCTGGCCAAGTTCAAACCCTATCTTGTGGGAGGGAAATTCATTGTCAAAACTGACCACAATAGCCTCAAGTACTTCTTGAGTAAGGACCTTAATGAAAGGAAAGAAAAGCGTTGTTGATGCTCTATCCAAGTGACCTCATTTGTGTTCATTAGTAGAGATTACCGCTGATTGGAGAGAGTTAATTTCAGCAAAATATGCTAAGGACTCTTCGGCTACAGGTATCATTGAGGGCACCATACAGGATGATAGGTACAAGGTAACTAATGAGTTGATCTTCTACAAAGAGAGAATTTACTTAGTACCTAAATCAAAACTTAAGGTGAAGATTTTGAGAACTTTCCATGATGCACCCATGGTTAGACACTCGGGTTTCTTCAAAACTTATAGGCGGATCCAAGAGAGATTCACTTGGAAATGACTAAAAAATGAAGTCCTTAAGTATGTTAGGGAGTGTCCTACATGCCGACAGAACAAGAACAAGCCCACTTATCCAGTTGGGTTATTGTAGCCCTTGCCTATTCCCAATAAAAAATGGGAATGTATCTCTATGGACTTCATCATCGGGCTATTGAAGGTTCAAGACAAGGATTGTGTATATATCGTTGTGGATAGACTAACAAAATTTGCCCATTTTTTTGCCATTTCAGCCTCATATGCAATAATATAGGTAGTTGACTTATGTTTCAGAGAAATATTTAGACTTCATGGGATGCCTAGGAATATAGTAAGTGATAGGGACAACAAGTTCCTAAGTCTTTTTTTGGTAGGAGCTCTTCAGGTTGAGTGGGACTGAGCTCACTCCTAGTATTGGTTATCACCCACAGACCGATGGGTAGACAAAAATAGTGACAAGTGGGTGGAAGGGTATTGCTAAAACTATATCTCAAGGCAACATAAGGCATGGATAAAATGGTTACACCTTGGTGAGTATTGTTGTAATTCCACTTACCACATGTCTATTAGGATGTTACCGTTCATGGCATTGTACGGATATGAAGCTCCAAGCTTCAGTGATTTACTTTTTGGGGACAACAAAGTGCCTATGGCCACAAATTTTCTATAGGAAAGCCAGGATATAATGAAATCTCTAAAAGAAAACTTGCAACAGGCACAAAATCAACAGAAGGTGTACGCGGATCAGCATCGCACAAAGCACAGTTTTGAGGTGGGTGACATGGTATACTTGAGATTACAGCCCTACAAGCAGTCCACGGTTAAGAAGAGTGGAGTAGAGAATCTTAAGCCACGGTACTATGGTCCCTTCAAAATCTCCATAAGGATTGGAGAAGTGGCTTATGAGTTGAAGTTACTAGCAAGAAGTAGAGTACACAATGTGTTCCATGTGTCACGCTTCAAAAAGGCACTTAGTCACAATGTAATTCCTTCCTTGGAGTTAACACCATTAGATGAGGAGGGGAAATTGATTTTGATTCCTAAGGCTATCATTGATGTTAGGGAGTGTACTCTATGAAAAAGGTCTATTAAGGAATATCTAGTTAAATGGAAAAACCTACCAGTTGAGGATGCAACATGGGAGAGTGAACAAATATTACAACATCCAGAGTTGCAATTGCTGGTGGACAAGCAATTTTGGGGAGGGAGGATTGTAATGTCCACTTCCTAAGCAATTGACCGTTGGTGATAGTTAGCCTATTCTTTGGGTTCCCGTAGGCTAATGTGGTTTGGTTAGGGGATTCCATAGATCTTGGAGACCATGTTGTTCAACCATTTGACATATTCTGTGTGTTGTAGTGAGTTCAAGGCTACAGGAGATTCCTTCTGGTACTTTCTGGAGTTTTTTTGAGCATTTGGCCCAATTTTATTATTTTTAGTAAGTCACCTCCTTAGCACCAACCTTGCCTTTCCATGTTGGTTTTCCATTGGCATGATCAAAGTTTGCATTTAATGTTTATTTGGTGAATTTTAATGGTTTGGGGAATTATTTTAAATAATGTTAATGTGTAATGAGACTCAGACTTGGCTCAGACTCGGCTAGGGCGACTCGACTCTGCCCAGACTCAACAAAATGAAAAAACCCTAGAAATTTAGAGATTTTTAAGGATTTAAAACTTGTTTCAAGCACCCTTTATTGAATAAACCTTAAAGACACAATAACATCATCAAATAGAAGCAAATTTGATCACATACACAAGTATACATTGATCACATAAGCATAAAGTACACAAATTGCTGAGCTGCTGAAGGAAATAACACACTTAGATATATAAATATAGTCAAATGTATACAAAACTCATGGAATATGAAATCCATGACATCAAATGTTCCAAACAAATATGAAATATCAAAACAATAACTACAAGTCTATGGATCAAAGGAGTTTGCATCCTTCCTACGAAGGCATCTAAGGTGGGTCCTAGATGATGTAGCAACTACAACCATAGTCTTTGCTTGTGACTCCATGCCACCCTCACCAACATTAGTTGTGGATGTGTTTACTCGTGCTTTAGCCTCCTCCTCTGCCATGGCTATAGCCTCAGCCTCTCTATTTGCTTGGTCAACCCAATCAAGGTCCTTGTCACTAACACAAGTATACATAGATCATATAAGTCTAAACACAAATCGTAGCTGAGCTGCTCAAGGAAATAGCACACTTAGATATATAGTCAAAAACTCAAATGTATACAAGAATCATCGAATATGAAATCCATGAAATATGAAATATCAAAAGATTCAAAACAATAACTAGAAGTCTATGGCTCAAAGGAGCCTGCATCCTTCCTACGAATGTGTCTAAGATAGGTCATGGATGATGCAGTAGCCATAATCTCAAGTATTAGGGCAATTGCCCTAATGGGTTGAGGGGCAGTGCCCTTTGTGGGGGTCTAGGCGTAGTGTCTCTAATGGGGTTTTGGGGCAGCCCTTCTGCGAGAGGACTGGGGCCAGCGCCCTGGCGAGAATCAGGGGAGGCGGTGCCCCTTTTAAAGAGAACTGGAGAGTAGCACCCCAGTGGGGTCAGGGCAATGCCATTCACGGAGTCTAGAATAGCGCCCACGGTAGGAGCTCAGTGGCGCCCCTCATGGGAGGATCTGAGGCGCCTTAGGCGTGCTCCTTGTGCGATAGGAAATTCGAGGAGGTGGGTATACCATTAAGTGGGCCTTCAAAACCATACAAACCTTCATGGCGTACATCATTTTGCATTCACAATAAGTAAAAAAAAAAAAAGTTTTAACTTTAAATTTCATGTAATTTTTTGCACTTTTCAAATCCTGCCTGTTGCTGAGTCCTGTTGACAAGACTCACCTGGACTTGGCGAGTGTGGTGAGTCCACCAAACTTGGTGAGTCTAGCCAGGACTCGGCCGAGTCCGAGTCCGAGCCCCCAGGACTCGGCCAAGGTGACTCGATTCGTGACTCGCCGAGTCCTGGCGAGTCTCGTTACTATGATCTAGTCTAGTACATACCATAACTTATAAGTTAAATTAAATATTTATCTTATTGTTATTTTGAATTATTTAAAGTGACTTTATAAAGTGGCGTCTGGGGGACATAAGGGGACTTTGAAAAAGTAAACTAAAGTTGTTTTTGTAATGTCCCCATTTTGGCCATATACTCTTCTTTTGGATTTAGCCTATTTCCGGAAATCCGTAGGCTAAGCTGAAGTAGAAAACTAGGGTTTCCTCTTTCAGATTTTGTTCAATTGGCATTTAGAGGATGTTGTGCAGACTTACTATTTATAGCAGTTTGCTATTTTGTGAAATCCTATCTTTAGGTATCTATCTAGCAACAATTCAATCCTTTGCAGTTGATTATTCGGTTGGCTTTGTTTTGAAGTTAACTTACTATTTTTGGCATTTGCTATTTTTAGTAAGTTCATTTTTTAGTATCATCATCAACCGGATTCAGTTTGGTATTTTTAGGTTTGCTATTTTTAGCAATTCATCGATTCTGACTTGGGCTGTTTTGGTTATCTCAGCGGGTGAGTTTGGACTTAGTCAATTTTTCATGTCTTGAAGTTGTACTACGCTACTTAAGGCTTGATGACTTCCAGTTGTTTCAAAGAAGGGACTTAAAGGGGTCAAAGTGAGCATTTGATTATTTAATAAATGCTGTGTTGCAATATGAAATGGATGCCTAAAGGGGAAGTTGAATGATATTTTTATTATTTCAAAAAGTAAAAGGCAAAAGGTGAAGTCCTTTTGGAAGTTGAAGTGATTCAACTTCTTGGAATTTCGAAGAGTTCTTGTTGCTTCGTTTGCCAACAAAACTTATATATTGTTGTTGTTTGAAGAGTGATTCTCCGAATATTTTTTATGCTAATGTTATCTTGTCGGAAAATGACAACTTGTTTAATACTTGAGGGATGCTTACCTCCTAGTTCCAATCAATTTGTTTGAAATACAACACCTAGTTGGTCATTTGCTGCTTCTCAAATCAGACTAGTAGATTGAGCTCAATAGTTGAAGATTTTGATGAAATTTCCAGTTTTGAAGTTGCTGATACAGTCACAGCTGAAAGTGGTTTTTGCATACAGCTTTTGGAGTGAATTTAATTTGCTTGTGGGTACTTTTCCAATCCATTCCTACACCCAAGGCGACCATCTTTGGAGAGTTTCAGATTTTAGCTTTGAGTTTATGATTTTTACTTGTCAAAATCGGCCTTGCTCAAGGCCGTACCATTCTGGAACATTGGGAATTGTGCTAAGAAAATAATACTCATAATTTGCTGCTGTTTCTTCATCATGGAGTGGGCGCCTATCTTCCAGGAGATCATTGCAACTGATTTCACGTCATTTGGAGGTAATTTGACCAAGTTATGAGCATTTTATGGTGTTTACAGTTTGCTGATCAAAATTTCCAGAACTCAGATTTTTTATATCAGATTGCATTAATTTTCAGTTTGGCCTTTAATTTATCATTGGGAAGTCAAAGAACATTGATAGAATACATTCTTCTCTTCTTGGCTTTATTTCCTATCATTGTAATACTTGTATTTGCAGACTCTTGAATTGTAAGGTTGAGATTTAGTAGTACTAATCCAACCAATGTCATTGCTGTAAATTACTTGTTTAATTTCATATTAATTACCCCTGGATGGTTTACCGCCAGTGTGGAAGAACGAACATTTGATATATCTTTGTACCCACTCTCAAGTTGTGAATCCCCACTCTTAAGTGGATGCCTGCCGCAGCAAACGAAGTGTTTTAATTGTAGTCTTTTCCCCCCACTGTTTGGTGGTAGTGTGGAAACTGTCTTATGGCTGGTTATCCGCCTATTTATTACAGTTTTCAATTAATAACTCCGTCATATGTTAGCACCTCGCCTTCAATGGGATCTTGAGTGCACATTCTTGACGTTGAGTTTGTTTCATTTCAAGTACTGTTCTTTAGTTTCTCCGCCATATGACAACACCTATCCTTCCTTGGGATTGAGTGTGCATTCTTGGCATTGAGTTCTTTCAAGCTTGGTTTTCAGTTTGATGCTAACGCTAATCCAATTGGCTATTGCTGGTTTATGTTGTGTAATTCCTTCGAAAAAATTGGTTAGCATATTTCAGTTTTCAAAAGTGAGACGCCTGCATGGGGAGACATAAAGGGTTTTATTAAATAAAATTAATATTAAATTCCTGTTGTAACCTTTTCACACGTTGCTCCATTCAAAATGGGGACCCCCTAGTTTTTGCTCCATTCTGGTCTTTTGGCTTGGGTTTGCTCTCTCTCTCTCTCTCTCTCTCTCTCTCTCTCTCTTTCTGTCTCTTTCTGCTGTCTGCTTTCCAGGGATGTGCCTGTCCGTGAGCTTAAACGTGAGATTTTGGCCAAGTCTGAGAATTAGGGTTTGCACTTTTCTGGTCAATTTGATGTCAAATGGAGCAAATAAGTTGGAATCTGAGCTTCACATTGCAGTTAGTATGCTTCCAGCAGGTCTTCAGCTAAATTTCAGTGAATTTTGACAACTTACTATTTTTAGTAAGTGTTCAATTCGGGGCGTTCTCTCAGCATTACTGAAGTTCCGATCACTACACTGCATCTAGAACATGTCAGGCTGCTCGTCTGCAAATTTTGAGCTAAAACGGACAACTGTCTTTTTTTTTAGCAAGTTCAGCTTCGGGAGCAGATTTTAGGGTTTATATGTGAAGTTCTTCAATGCATGTTTGAAGATTCTTTCTAGGTTTTCTGAAACCTACGCGCTGATATAACATGCAAAATGAGATGACGACTTTTAGTATTCAGCCTTCAAGGGCTATTTTTAGGGTTTGCATGTTGAGATTTTCTTTGCATGTCTGAACATTCCTTGTGGGTTTCTCGAGGGCTTCGCAGTGGTGTAACATGCAAAGCAGAGATGATCAATTTTCAGACTTACTATTTTTAGCAAGTCCATTCCGGCAGCTACCCAGCACATTAGGATCACAAACAAGGCGAAGTGCAACAGAAACGGGGTCAAACAGAGACCATTTGAGCGACATGCAAGTCAAATTAGGGTTTCCAGCTTCGGGACCTAAAATGAGGGGTAAAATGCCAGAATTTTCGAAAACCGGTGTATCCCACTGAGATTAGCATCTTTCAAGCTATCCACCGGTAAAATTTGAGGGCAATCGGAGCACTTACTATTTATAGTAAGGCATTCCAGAAACAGGCTAAAAATAGTAAATTAGCAGCAGGCGCCAGTGTGAACGGGCAAGTCTACCGATGGGGATCACGACATTCAAATTTCAAGTCAAACAGAGTTGTGGAGGTCATGAAATCAAGCAGTTGCTATAAATAGTAAACCACCTTCAGAAACATACTATAAATAGCAGGTCAGCTCGGGATGGCAGTGTGAACAGACTAACTAGGTCATGAGGATCTTGTGGTTAAAATTTCAAATCAATCTGATCTTCAGAAGAGAGAAAACTTGCAACTTACTATTTATAGTAAGTATTGAGCTGGCAGAAGGAATGAGGAAAAAATGCCTAAGTCTGGAAAATATCCTCCTTCACATGCTAAATGCGCCCATCTTCAGGCCAAGTTGATGAAATTTTCTAAGTCTGCACTCAAATCCTGCTTGACCCCCTCAATGTGCCCAAGATGATTGGCAAAAAGTTGATAAAATTTCTAAGTCTTGGAGATAAATCCACCTGCACCTTGAAAATGCGCCCTCATCCAGCATGAGATAGGAAAAAAATTCTAAGTAAGAGATAAGTCCTGCTCACTACCTCAAATGCGCCCAAGGAGAGACAAGTTGATAAGAAAAAATTTCTAAGGCATTGAGTTTGTCCTGCAGACCCCTCCAAATGCGCCCTCAAGGTGATGGAAGCTGAAATTTTTTCTAAGGCAAAGACTTAAGTCCACCTCCACCATCAAAATGTGCCCAAGGAAGGAGGAAGCCATAAAATTTTCTAAGGCATGAAGTTAAGTCCGCTTGCCACCCCTAAATGTGCTCATGCAAAGTCAAGATGTTTAAAAAATTTCTAAGTCAAGGACTTAAGTCCTCCTCCATGTGTGAAATGCGCCCTCTTCAAAGATGAAGGTGTTAGTCTAAGTGATGAGGATCAGTCCTCCTCCATATGCCAAATGCGCCCATGCTTGAAGAAGTCAAAGAGGTCAAAGGCGTTGGAAATAATTCCTTCACCATATGTGAAATGCGCCCATCTCAAGTGCAAGGTGAAGACAAATGAAAAGGCGTGTTGACTTTCTTCTTCCCCCTTTGAATGCGCCAAGTCTAAGATGAAAGTGAGGTAAAAGTTGCTAAGTGAAGGTGAGATTGATGGGTGAAAATTGCCAAGGCGTGGTGAAAATCCTCTTAAGTGAAATGCGCCCATGCTAGACATAAGATGAGGAAATATTCTAAGGCGTTGGTGTTAAATCCTCCTCCATGTGCTAAATGCGCCAAGGTGTAAGATGAGATGAATAAAAGGAAAATGACTAAGACAAGACTTAAGTCCACCTTAACATGTGAAATGTGCCCCAAAGATGTTGGAGATGGTGGCCTTTCTAAATGGAAAACATGCTAGGCGTTGAAAGTGTGTTGATAAAAATTCCTCTCCAGAGGTGAAATGCGCCAGGACTAAAGATAAATGGAGGAAACTTTTCTAAGAAAAAAAATTGAAATTCCTCCTTGATGCCTAAATGCGCCCAAGCAAGTGATGGAATGATAAAATATTTTTCCTAAGTGTTTAAATTTCACCTCCTAGAAGAAATACGCCCAAGTTGATGGAAGAGATGAAATTTTCAGAGGCATGAATAAAATTGGCAATAGATGAGTCAGAAGGTGCCAGCTTCATGAGGATGATGAAAAATTTCAAAGTCAAGCAAGAAAATTCGCCCAGAGATGAAGAATGGAATAAATTTAATGAAAAATATTTTTTTTAAGGTTTAAAATTCAAAACAATTAAATGTACCCCTTTGTTTGTAGACCCATGGATTTGACACTTTCTGAAGGGAATTTTCTTCTGGGTATCGAACGTCTTCAAAGAGGAATGGATTTCAATGTCTTCCACAGCTCGCCGAGGATTTCGAGATGAAAATTTTAATCGGCATTTGAATAATGAATTTTCCTAAGGAAAATTAAAAAAATTTGTAAGGCAGAAAAAAATAAAATGTGTTGATGAAATAAAATGCCTCAGGTGATGAATTTAAAATTGATTCACTAGATGATTTTGATCAAAATTGAAGGTGAATTTTCTCAAACAAGAGGTGAATGAAATCAGGTGATAGGCTTCAACTGGTGAAGTGAATTTCTTAGGAAGATGCAATTGAAGTGAATATTTTCAAAAATGAATTAAAAATGCTAAGTACGCCTTGAAGTGAATCTTTTGGAAATTCTAGAATGTCAAATATTCCTGACGCCAGATGACAAGTGTTGCAACTGCCAGAGGAGGGAACTTCGAATTCCTGCTGTGAAGTAGTGGAGATTTAATGAACTGGCTAAACTTAGCTTCTTCTAGAATTCGACTCAACTATTTGAGCTGAGAAGTTGTTTCATTTTCTCCACCAGTTGAAGAAGTACGACTTGAGCTCTGAAGTAAAGATTGCAGTGCAAGTGAATAGTTGAGTATTGAAGAAGTTCGACTTGAGGTAGAAGAGGATTGTTGAAGCTGAAATTTGAAAAGTCTAAGTGCTGAGAAGTGTTAGAAGTGAAGTTGGCCGATTTTCTCAAAGTGTTGAAGTTGCTGAAGCTTGCTTCAAAAAGATTTCTAAGTGTTGAAAGTTCGAAGTTGCTAGAGGAGAAGTTGAGGTTTGTAGATGAAATATAATGTTGCAGCTTCTCAATTTTAAAAGTCGACTGGCAGGCCCTATATGTTATTTTATTTTTTCTAAGTTAAATTGTTGATGACTGTTTGTTGTTTTGCAGGATGGCTGAAGTAAGAGCAACTGGCAAAGATAGTAATGTTGCATCCAGGCAGGCTGTTATCAAGAAGCTAAGCAAGCCTTTCCTGCCGGAGTCGAAATTCACTTCGAAGTTGGGCGAGTTGGCTGACACAAATTTGGGTTCTTTCAACATGGAGGCTTTTAAAAGTCAAATGATGGGAGTTGGCAGCCATCGTCCTTCAGTCACTTCGCACAATATTGCTTGAAGTGGGCTGTATGCAGCTGCTGGTTTCCGCCAGCTATTCAGTGTCCAGAGCTGATGATGGAATGTGCTAACTGCTACGATCCGGATCACAGGTCTATTGTTTCACCTGATGGTAGGTTGTTCACCAACCTCACTCTTGTAGCTATCAGCGAAGCATTTGGAATCCCATCACACGAGAGGATGATTTACAAGACAAGAGAGCGTGCTAAGCGAATGTATGCTTCAACATTCGAGAGATGTGCTGATATGATCAACGCTTGCTAGATGAACAAGCCCAAGCCCTCTCGCACAAAATTGCCGAAGCAGATAATATCGGATGATTTAAAGCAGGAGTACTGCGACTTGATCATGATGCTCAGCAGGGTTGGAGGCTGCCCCCAGGCATTTATCTTTGCCTTGGATGTTCTACTATATCAACCTCGTGTTGGAAGGGAAAGAACATATCAACTGGGCAGTGATGATTAGTGACAATTTGCATGAGCAGCTCTGGAGCTTGAGGAGGACAAAAACATTTTACATGGGCTCATACATTGTTTACATGTTGGCTCGTATGACGAAGTACAGGGGAATTTCATACAAAGAGCCAATTGGATGTGGCTCTCATCAGTTCAAGATCCATGAGGCTTGTCCACAGTTGCACCTGACAAGCACGTCCAATTACAAGTGAGTCAATGACGCCTTCACCATGCATATAACGAGATCACTTCAGCAAAGGACTCATCACAAGATCTCAAGGGAAGCTCAGGAATTAATTGAAAGGTATGGGTGCTGGTTTATTTAGTTTCCAAAGTTTACTTTCATCAGGCTGCAAGGTTTTTCTTCATACCCGTATAGATTGCCTAAGTACCCAACAAATAGGATTTTGATGTTAGAGATATCTAGGCAACTCATTGCCTATGATAAGATTCAGAAGAGAAAGAAGAAGGGAGGGATTGACCTCCCAATCATCATGGGGAATTCAGATGAAGTGTGTCCTTCACTTCAGGCAGCCAGGGAAGCTGAAAATGAGCTTCAATTCTTCCACTTTTCCTATCACACCAGCAGGCAGTATTACGATCCTCACAGGAATATTAGATGGATACTGTCAGAGGAGTTTGTTCATAAGGCAAATATTGAGGATTACTGGGCTAATACATCAGATGAAGCTGAGGTCAGAAAGAGGATGTTCTCGAGGCTACCGTTGAGCATGATTAGGGAGTGTGAGATTATTCCCGTACCAGACCAGGTGGACGAGGACATGAATGTTCTCCATCTAGATTATGAGGCAGTGAGAGACACGCCACTTCCACTCCCAGATTGGTTAGAGCCGGAGATTGCTGATTTGGACACACTTTGTATACCAGTCCTGACTTTCACCAGAGCATGGGTCAAAAGACATGTGAGCAAATTGAAGAGTAGGTCAATTCCTTTGACTTACAATTTGATGGGAGATCACAGGACGCCGATTGCCAGCAGGAAAAAGCAGGTTACCCGAGGTCCAGAATCTTGAAGGAAAGAGCCCGTTCAGTCGGAGCCTCCGAGAATTATGGTAGAGTCACGTATGCCATTGGGGACACGTTCTCCAAGCATACAGGAGGTTTCACTTTTTGCTGATCAGAGAAATGCATTGAATCAGGAGCAGGAATTACATGAGGAAAACCAACCACCACGAAGAGAATCAGTTGGCCAAAGTGTTAATGCACCTACTAGAGATGATCAGCAGGAGGAAGATGAGGAAACTGCTACTGATACACACTTCCAGCGTGAGCTGGAGGCGGCTCTAGAAGATGATGTAGTTTCAGGAGATACTCAGCCCATAGAGGCCGATGAGCCTCGCTAGAATGAAATTGAAGTAGAAGAAGTATGTGACGAAGAAGCAAGAGATGAGCAGCCGTTTGTTATACAGCAGGTAGTACCTGATTGGCTCAGAGATAGAATGAGAAGGAGCCCCAGTGAAGAGGCTGATCTAGCAGTAGAGATGGAGGAATTTTTGAGTAGAATCAGTGCACCTCCAACCAAGAAGAGAGCTAGGAAATTTTTGAAGATCTCAATAGATGAGGATGGCTCTCGCACCCTTCATGTGGCTGTGCCAAGAGTTGAGTGTGATCGAGATGAAGCAGTTCCAGAAAATTACATGATCACCACTTTGGAGTTAGGTCGTCCCACAAGGGCACAGATCATTGAGGAGTGTGATAAATCCTATCAGGCACTTAAGGACAGATTGCTCAAGACTGAAGGCAAGTACAAGAAATTGAAGAAAGAGCACAAGACTTTGATTGGCTACATGCAACATTTGTCTTGTCCTTGTGGGTAGGAGATTCCGGCAATTGAGCTTCTAGTCGAGTTATCTATGGAATCAGTTAATG
>VDFB02068471.1:0-12331 GCA_007258455.2 Sequoia sempervirens
CAACAAAAATAAACTCTTGTTTCTCCTTCTACAAACATTACCAAATGCTTGAAATTCATAAAACTGAAATTGAACAAATTCATAACAATTGTGCACTTGAGAATAACAAAATTCTATATACTTCTCCTGCACAATAAAAACACACAAATTAACACTCTTGAGAATGCAGCTTTACCATGTCTTCATACTCCCACACACAAGAGGATAACTTGTATAGGTGGAGTGAGAGGACGTGACTCATGAAATTTAGATGATTGGAGTTTATTTTGATGTGGAGGTGATGAAGGTGGATGCATGACATGGGAGGATTGCACAACTTTTTTCTTGCATGGCGAATTAAAAACCTTTGCAAATATTCCTTGGAGCCAATTATTATGAGGGACATGGGATGAATTTGGTTGGTAAGATTGGGGTGATGTGGATTGTAGGGATGTGGGAGATGAACAAGTGGAATAAGAGGTGGAAGCTTCCATGGATTGGTAAATTGAGGATGATGATGAGGAACTTGAAAAGGATTGGAAGATGGGAATTTGGAATGTGGATGGGGTTGGAAGGGAATTTTGGCTAAAGGCTTGGCTTCCCTTGTTAGAGGAAGGTGGAGGATTAGAAAAATGGGATGGATTGGGATTGGATGAAGGTGGGGAGGATGGAAGTTTAGCACCAACAGAAAGGAGGTATTTAAGCATGGCATCCATTTCATTATTAAAGTAGTGGGTGAGGATAAAATTGGTGATGGAGTCTCATGAGGATGACATGGGTGGTAAGGATGTAGGTGGGATTTGAAGGGGACTTTGGATGGTGATTGATGGAAGCTTGGAGAATTTTGGCTAATGATCATGGATTCAAGGTGATCCACAATATTCTCACTATCATCATAGGGATCATATTTTGGTTGTTCAACAAGGCTATCCTCATAATCATCAATATGACTGGGGTTGGCTTTGATTGTGATTTTTGGTCTTGTTGGGTTAGGATATGGGTTCATGATATTAGATTAGGTTAGAATGGATGAAGTTGGATTAGAATAGATTAGGTTGGGTGGAGGTTAGGTTAGATGGTTAGACATGGTTGGGAATTGATTGGAAGAGGAAAGTTTAGGATTGATTTTGGATGAGGATGGATGAGGGATGGATTGGATATATGTTAGGGGGTGATTAGGACAAGATGGGTAATTAGAAGAATAAAAATTATGATGATGAATATTGAGGATGAGATTAGGCTTGGGATTAAATTTCAAGACCTTAAAATGATTTGATTTGATTAAAGATGATTCTCTATACTTAATATAGGTTAATTTTCTTAAGCAAGAGTTGATTTGATTTGATAACTATACTTAAGATAGGCTAATGTTCTTAAGCAAGTTTGGATTAAAGATGAAATAAAATTAAGGTCCTGATTTTTTATTGTGAGATTAGATTTGAAATGGATGATAGTGGATTAAGGATAGGATCCTTAGATGAATGATTTGGGTAATGATCAAAGGATATGGGGTATGAAGGAGATTAATTCCTTAACCAAATTTTGATGTTCAAAGGATGTTTTTTGATTAAGGATGTGATTTGGATGCTTGATTGAGAAGACAAATGGATAATGGTTGATTGCATTTGGATGAAGATAGATGGATTAGATTGGGATTTGGTTGGAATGATATTAGGTTGATAATGTGATTAGATTAAGATGATGATGAAGGATGGGGATTAAGGATGATTATGGAGGATTAAGAACCCTGGAGTGGTGAGGATGATTATAAGTATTAGGGATGATTAAGGTGATAAATACGAAAAATTCACTAATGGAAAATTCATCGCCAACAATTCATCACGAGAAAATTCACCGTCATGAAAAATCCACCACAAGTAAAATTCACCACCAGTAATTCACTACCATAAAAAAAATCAAATTAATTTTAATGCGATTAATTTTCCATGGCAGTGAATTTTCCATCGATGAATTGCTAGTGGTGAATTTTCCTAGAGCCAATAATGATAGTGATTATGGATGAATAAGATGGGATGACTAGAATGAGATAGGATGATTTAGAAATGATGTGGATTATATGATTGGGTATGATTAGGATAAGATGGATTAGAACTTGGTTAGGGTGATGATTAGGATGATTATGAATAGTTAAGATGGTTATGGATGTGGTGAGGGGGATGATTACAATGAAGAAAGATGATTGGGAGAAAAATTAGGTGATTAGGATAATATGAGAATGATAATTAGGATGATTATGGTTATGGGTGATTAGGATAAGGTGATCAAGAAGATGGTTAGGAGGCAGAGGGATGATTAGGATGAAAATGATGATGATGGATGATTAAGATGAGATGAGTGGGATAATTAGAATGGTTGAGATGGATGATTATGATGGAAAATAATAAAGATTAGAATCTGAGATGACTATAATGAAGGATGATTAGGACAAAGGGAGATGATTAGGATGTGATGACTATGATGAGATGAGGGGTGATTAATTTTAGAAGGGATGATTATAATGATTAGGATGGGGATGATTAATATTTTGGAGGGTGATTAGGATAGGAGGGAGTGGTTAGGGTGAGGTGATTAAGATGATTAGGATGAGATGAGGGATGGTTATGATTAATATGATGGGATGATTGGTTTGGCTTGGATGACTAGGATAAGGTAATGATTAGGATGAAGAATGTGGATGAGAAGTTTGACTTGGAGATTATGTGGATAGCTTGACTTGGAGGATACCTATTTTTTGTTTTTGAAATGTTTCTAATGTTTTTGGGTTTTTGGTTTTTTGATTTTTTTTTTGGTTTTTTGAGTTTTTTATTTTTTTGTATTTTATGAATAAGAATGACAATGAATAAATAAATAATGCAAAAAGACAAAATCCTATGGCTCAATTTGGATAACGTTCCCCTTTTGGTTTGAAGTGGGGAAGGTGATCTAAACATTCAAGCATATAAGAAACATTGACAAGCCTAACTCAAGTGGGATATGGTCAACAGTCTCAACTAGGCTTTACAAGCTCAACTAGGGGTATCCTCGATATACCACAAGGGTACGTGAGGCCTAATATGTAAATGAAAGAGAATAATGTCAAACAACCCAGAGTAGAGGGTAACCCACTTTCCACCTTCACTTCTCCAAGGTATAAAGTTCTTGGAGGCTTAGCCCAGATTGACAAGATTCCACTTTCAAGAGATGTGTCTTTAGATTCACCTCCTGCTCTTTATACTCCACCGAAACAAGGGAATTGGAGTTGTCCCCTAGGGTGATGAAATATCTAAGTAGGCCCCCTAAAAAATGAAAATAAGACTAGGGTGATCCCACAATAGTGGTTTACAATGTTTGGCCAAATTGGACATTGAAATTATTTTTTAAAACTAAATCTCCACATTCGAGCACCTATAGCGGCTAAACCATGAAGAATTTGAAGATGATGAAAACTAGAGTCTCGTCACATTTTTTCTGTAAATTCTAAAAATATTTTTTTCCAAAATTTTTGGAATCCCAGTTACGCTATTTTTCCATCTCCCACAAGAATTGGTTTTTTTCAAAAACAACCCATTTTAAAAAGTGGCCTTTTGTAGGTATAGCATATAACTTTTTCCATGAAGGATAAAATTCCTAATTCTCGAATTTGAATTTGTAACTCGATATCAAGTGCTTCCACTTGGTTGGAATAATTTTTATTGAATATTTTTTCTTTAATCAAGTTTTGAATTTAAACCAATTTCAATTTAGATATAAGCCTTGGCCATTATATTTTATAACTTTTTGTATATATTTTTTGTATATGTCGAGAATTCAATTTTATTTTTGGATCAAGAACTTCCAATGCTCGAATTTTCATATTTTAAAAAAAAATTGATAATGCATATTTTGCACATGTGAGAATAGAGACCTACATTTTGATGAAAACCTATGTTTAATAAACTTAAAAAATACATAATAAAACCAAAAAATAAAATTATATTAGTTGGATAGCTTGTTTCTAAGGACTACCTGATTCAAGTTGGGTTTGTGAAGATTCCTCCATTTTCATCCTCAACCCAAGCTCTGAAGTGCCAAAATTCAGGGTTTTTTTGTGTCTCGGGGAGGGGATGAGGAATAAAGGGGGTTCGCTAGAACCAAGGTTCATTCGAACCCTGGTTCATTCGAAACCCCCTTCTATAAGGGGTTTTGATGGCTTTTTTGGAGGGAAAGTATTAGGAGGGGTAGCCTAAACCTAGGTTCTAGCGAACCCCTAATGGGTTCGGTCGAACCAATAGGTTCATACAAACCCCTAAAATCATTTTTTTTCCATGCATTCATTTTCTATGAGTTTTCCTTCCTCACTTCAATTGTAAACCACTATTGTGGCTTCACCCACCACTTATTTCTGATCCTCAAGATCACACTAAGGTGCAAGAGGAGAGAATGTGTAACTGTGTAATGCCCCGTCTTGTAACTTAAGGAATGTTGCATTTTTCTATATAAGTGTAATAAAAAAAAATTTAAAAGTATTAATATTAACTTTATTAGTTGCATACATTCTCTAAGTTACGTGGCGTCACACTACTTGAGATTCCATAGACGACTTTAGTATTTAGCATTGCATATATTTAATTCACATAAACTTAAAAATAAACATTGCATAACATTTGAATTCCATTCATGATAGTATAAAGTACAAATAAGATTCTTACATTGCATTTGAAATGACATTACAATACTCATTCTTCAGATGAGGTAGATCAAATAATAGTTTACAATTTCATATTATAAATGTTCACCTCATAACAATTTAGGGATGTATCAAATACAAGATTTCCAATAATGCAATAAAGGAAGTGGGCATGTGCAGGATCATGGTATGCCAAAAAGTGGCAATGGAGAAAAAAATATGTGTTTCTACAACTCAAAAACGCGAAAATGCCGAGTTGACTTTATGGGGCTCGGGTGACTACCAAGGCAAAGCAAAAACCTAGATTTGAAAATCGGATATCCGATTTGGATCGGATATAAATGAGTTTTGGTCAGTTTCATTTAGCCCGAAATAATATATATATATATGTTTACAAAATCGGATATCTGATTTTGTAAACATATATATATTATTTCGGGCCGAATGAAACCGACCAAAACTCATTTTTATTCGGCTTAACTGCGGCGGACGCACAGTGGAAAGCGCAAATCAGATATCCGATTTCAAATCCATCTACAACAGGTTAGATTCTTGATTTTTTATTTGCTCTAATCAAATTTTCAATTAGATTTGTTTAATTTTAGTTGATTTTTTTCAAAATAGGGTTTTTTGATAGATATTTTATGAAAAATTTGAGTTTAGCATGGATTTTGATGAAAATTGAATGTTTGCAATGGATTTTCACAAAAAAATAGTGTTTTTTATGTATTTCGATTAAAAATTAGAGAATTTTATAGATTTTTGTTAAAAACTAGGGTTTTTGTTGGATTTTTTTAAAAAACTAGGGTATTTTTAAACTATTTTCATTTATATTGTCTGATTTTAATTAGATTGATTTGTTTTTATATTTAATCAGGCATTATGGCTGCATGTATATAAAATTAAAATTTTGTGCATTTCTAAAAGTATTCCTATTGGCAGACCTAAACATCTTC
This sequence comes from Sequoia sempervirens, assembly GCA_007258455.2. Classification (NCBI taxonomy): domain Eukaryota; kingdom Viridiplantae; phylum Streptophyta; class Pinopsida; order Cupressales; family Cupressaceae; genus Sequoia; species Sequoia sempervirens. The sequence goes on from VDFB02068471.1 coordinate 5,602, forward strand.
AATTAGGATCCTCGGATACTATATCTCATTTTTAGATTTTAAATTTAACAAAAATCAACCTCATCAGTCTAGGGTGCCAATTCCCTGTCCAATCAGTTTTGACAAAGATTTGGATCATAGTTCTATCTCTATGATTCTTATGTTGTTTTAGGTTTTGTGTGTGCAAATTATTTTAGTTTTTGTGACTATTTTGTGTTTTCCCTTCATTGTATGAGCATTAAATTGTTTTGAATCTTGTAGAAAATTTATGAGCTTCATGACCTTGTGTCACTTCACTAATACCCACGTGAGATGTAGTTGTAGACTTATGGCTTCCTATGTTGCAATCATAGCCAATGTTGAGCTTGATTCTTATAACTCTTTCACTCAACGCATTATGTCTACCCAATCCATCTTATATTCCCTCCCTAGTCCTACATTACCCATGTCTTTTTTGTAACCTAACATTTATGTGGACTTGGCATATGTTATTTCTAAGGTCCCCAATGGTAATCTAGAATAATTGGATAAAGACCTACAATGAATTCAACAATTCTTAAGCATTGAACCTTTGGATGGAGAAGCAATCCCTCTTTTGGATAGCATTGGGAAGTTGGTAAATGATTAGGAAGGGATAGAAGTGTTACATAGCCTAGCTAATATAGTAGATTCTAATATTCCTTTGGTAGCTAGTTTCACAAAATTTTTGACTAATGCTCAAAATCCTTTTGGAAAATAAGTTTCCTCTCCCACAATAATTCCTTCTATTCCCAACTTTACACCTCCAATCATAGCATCAATGATGGAATATAACAATGGTTTAAACTCAAGCTTAGGAATTTATAGTGGAAATTATAATAGTTTTGTCCATTCACCTATAACACCTTCATATTCATCACCCCTCCTAAACATGAAATATAATATCCCACCATTCCTCCATACTAGTTCACCATACTTGAAAAACTCTCACAACATGTGGCCCAATGATTTTGTGATAAATCAACTTTTTTATTTAAAACATGACATTATTACAACAACAAATTTCAAACTTAAACCAAAATCAAACCAATAGTAAACATCAAAATACCTTACATTGTTCATTAATGTTCACTATTTTAAATACACCTATACTATAGAACTTATTGAAATAACTTTCAGCTTTGGAAAGTCTGATGGTAAAATATCCTAATAATGTTTGTTGGTTTTACTACCTTGTCTTGAGAACTTTATTTTTGAAGATTCTCTCATAGTGAAACTCTTTTCTAGATCATTGAAAGATATGGCCTTGGATTGGTTTTGTTCATTGTCAAACAATCAATTACCTCCTTTACACAACTCATTAGTGATTTCCTCCAACACTTTCAAGTGAACATCAATCCTCAAGTTACATTAACAAATTTAGTTCATTGTAATCAAGGACCTAAAGAGAAAATAAAAAACTTTATGAAATGATACTAATCCCTTTATTTGAAATTATCCTATAGTCTTCAAGATGTTGACATTCAAAGGGTGTTTATAGGTAACTTACAACCTAATATTCAAGATAAGAAATTGCTAATGAAATATCCATCCTTAACATGTTTTTGTATAACCCTTCATGATTATCGAATATCAATTAGTTGGTATGAAGGTACCCCTTCATAGGCTCCTATTGGTCAATCATATAAGTCATGCCTCAAAACAACTATCAATCATTTAAAAAGAAAAAGAAAAAAATCATTACTTGATAAACATTCATGTCAAACTGCTCATAATGTGGGAGCCCAGTAACTACTGTAAACATAACTCTAGATATAAATTTGGGCCATGAGATAGGAAATTTTCACAGTTGTGTGATTCTCTCCATGTGATCATGTTGCAATTGTTAAACAAGAATATGATTCAACTTCCTTCAATTAGTCATATTCAAACAATTAAGCCTTTACCACCAAGCTTTAATGCAAAAGCTTGTTTTTCAATATCATGGTACACCTCTGGAGCAGCAAGTGGAAAGATGTAAGCTTATATTTATAACCAAGTGCAAGACCTCATTAATCAAATCCAGTTGGATGACCTAATATTAATGAAAATAAATTGGTTTTCACCTAATGAATACTTACAAGTATTTACAAGCCCATTACAATTCATTGACAAACTTGTTTCAATACAATGATAATGAAGAGATGATAATGATTTTCCATCTTTATAAACATTATTAATATTCCAAAATCATAAAGGAAAAACCAATATTTTGTTTGACATTTCTTTTACATATATTGATTCTTCTATAACTACACTCGATGGTCTTCTTTATATAAAGTTTGCAGAAACCCGAAAAGGGGAATACTCATTGATCCCATGTACATAGTGAATATGATCAAAAAAGAGTTATTGTATGTACATGAACTTTATGCAGATGATTATGAACAATCAAAAGCATGATTCAAAGCTCATGATGGTTATGGCTTCCCTATAATTGGTTTGATAACTCTCCCAGTAAAGGTTGGACCTAAATAGTTGGGTGGTTTTGATAGATTTTTATAGAAAATTTTGAGTTTAGCATGGATTTTGATGAAATTTGAATGTTTGCAATGGATTTTGACTTAAAAATAGTGTTTTTTATGTATTTGGATTAAAAAATTAGAAAATTTTATAGATTTTTATTTAAAACTAGGGTTTTGTTGGATTTTTAAAAAAACTAGAATTATTTTTTATAATATTTTCATTTATATTAATACAATTTTAATTGATTTGTTTATATTAGATGGGGCATTATGGGCTGCTGACAATGAAAATGCACCAATTCCACCACCTCCACCACCTCCACCTCCTCCACCTCCACCACCTCCACCACCTCCGCCACCTCCACCACCACCACCTCCACCACCTCCACAACCATCAATTCAAGAATTAATTTCTGAAAAATTGCAACAATTAAGGGGCATTTCTGAAGTTTATATGAGAGTCCCTCGATTATCTTCGATGTCAAACACAATGAATGAAATAATTAAAAATATAGAAACCCTCTCCTCACAACATAATGCCTTTCATTCGTGGCGAGAAAACATGAGAGAATATTATGCATGTGGATTGTCCTATGATGATGTGAAAGATCTTGGAATAACCAAAGCCAAAATAGCCTCTTTATTTGTTAACCCCCGCACTGGTTTGCCAGTTAATGTTAATAAAACAAAACTTTCTATAAAAATGGTTGCCTCATGGGAACATTGTAGAAAACTTTGGGATACGTTGGTCAATATGGTTTTTTGAAACCGAACAACAATTTGGATGTACCATTTTACTTTATAAAAAAATTATATGTGTTGAGTTTGTGTTAGGGCATCATGTCAATTACTTTGACATTAGACCCTTCCAGGGCGTTGGTGGAGGTATGCCCCAGGATAGAGCAGGGGCAGTTAGAGTAATACCCCGCCCACATGTTCCCCTCCCTCGCCTTCCTCTACCACCTCCAGTATACCATCCAGATATTATGCAGGATGTGGCCACACAGATTATCCATGCTATTCACTCTTTGAGTGGTCTTTTGGTTTTGCATGCTTCTGTAGTAGCTCAGCCACATTCTGGTGATGTTGGTGATGGCTTGAGTGTTGTTGCATCATCCTTGTTAGGTCCACATATTTGTGTACCACATACTTGCTCCATGTGCCACCAAATATGCTTGGGTCCTCTTGTACAGCCTACCGAGCATCCCCTAGACACTTCCAATTATGACTTCCACAATGTGAACATTATAGATCAGACGCAGGGGAGTGGAGCACACCGTACAGAGTCTATTCAAGCTAGAGGGGGACATTGGAATAGTGACACAGGTAAAATTTAAGTTGTGAATTCATAACTTGCATTTGTTTTTAAATGAATATTAATAAGAGATAGTATAATGTACTAATATTTATTTACATGGTCTATTTAACAGTTGATGTTTGAGGAGGAGCTCGCATAGGTGACTGATAGCACCCTTAGGGCCATTTCATTTGGCCTCGACACACACAATATATATTTTCATACTCACTCGTTTACATTTTTTTATTATATACTTTCTTGTCCTTTGAATTGTCATTAAAATGAAATTATATAATAACTTATATGTTTATCTTATTTTCCTCTTGTAGGAAATACCTTATGTGTGAGTGCAACCTTGTCCAGTTATGGAAGTGCTCAATGTTGGATAAGAGGGCAAGGCAATTGAACTCAAATTTGATTGAATTAAAATTTTTAAGATCTTATATTGATTGTACATACATCAGCTTATAGATTGTGAGTAGTTTCATATGTACTTGTCATTTTTGTAATGCCGGGGAATTATGAGCGCTTCTCGATCCTTGATGACAGAGCCACAACACGAGAAGCGTCACATTATTGGAACACTTGAAAGAGGTAGGTGTTAGAAGCACCTCAGGAGGAGGTCAGCCGAAACACCTAAAGGAAGATAAAAAGAAAAGATCAACCTAAAGTATGTGTTCATTTTATTTTGTGTTTGGTATTTATATGTTCCTAATGCCCGACAATTGTATGCTAACTTGGATCAATTTTATGTTTTGTTCACCTATATAGATTGAAATTACAAAGATGGTTTTGAGTGGTTCTTTGAGAGGGGGCATATTCTAGAACTCGACCCTTTGAAGAGTTCAGGAGTAATCAAGATTACAATTTTAGAGTTCAAATTATAATTTAATGTATATTGATTTTGATGTTAATTATTCAATTTTAAATTATATAGTATAACTAATCTCAATTGTGGTTTGACTTTTTTCTTGTCGCGACTACCTTCAGAGGCAACAAGTGCTTCAAAGAGGCTCCATTTTGATGATCCACCAGTAGTTTAGAATGAGATAGACGTTTTGGCATGTAAATATTGAATAGATACCGAGATGGCATATACCACATATTGTAAAATTTTGTTTGAGTTGGCGTTGATGCCATTTTTGTATATGGACATACACTGATTATTGGATAATTTGATATATATAGAGTTGACAATCAAAATTTAATTTCCTCCTCATGTGCATGATTAAACTCTTTGAAAATTTAATCAAGTGAGCAATGGTTAAATGTCAATGTACAATATCATAAAAGAATGGTTAAATATTATCTAGTTTATATTCATATTGTTGATTACATTGCACTGCACATCTTTCAAACTCAAAGCATTACCTCACATTGCATAAAGTAACAACTAGATCTTTGATAGATGAAAAAATTCAATAACAATATAGTTTTTACAAAGTCAACCTAAGCAATTATGTAATTACTTCATAGTACATAACTAATAATTAAAAATGTATTCATATTATTGCTTACATTGAATTACACATCTTTCAAAGTCAAACCATTGCTTCACATTGCATAAACATCCACTCCAAGCACCTATCCTTGATGTACCTACCTTTTAGCTCAGTCAAATAAATGCTAGGCACCAATTTCAGTTAGTCTTGTCAGTCTAGGTGCCTATTCTCATCCATCATGCCACTCAAAACATCATTTTAGATCCTCCCAGGCACCATTTTTACCTACTGCTCACTGCTTCATGACTGCTAGACACACTTTCAAAAGCCTCATGTCGCTATCTCACCTTCCAGTTAGGTGCATGTTTTGGCTTATGCTCTGTAAAAGACCTCTCCTTCTGCCACTTAACGTTGATAAAGCATAGACCTAGGCACCCTTTTATGTATGCTTTGATACTACAAATGAATGCCAACTAACTTTTAGGTAACTTTTTCTCATTGTCATCGTTTGTTCAATCCTATATTTCTACTATATCTACCTTAGAATGCTTCTCAACGGATTGATAAGTCACTATGACAAGATCAAATAGAAGTGACATACTAGAAAACTATGAAATGTGCAAGTATGAAAATTAAAATAAACAAAGAGTAGAACTTTATCTTTAAAGATACTTTAGCAAGTTGGAAACATGAATACCAATGCTACAAATAGTTTTTTCTTTCACTGCCAAGCAAAACACAGCATGCTGAAACATTCCAACATAATGACAAAGGCATGTCACACATATAATGGAATCATCTTTATATATACACTAACACATACCTAGACTTTCAAATTAAATTAATTAACCCATGCAAAAACAAAATCACAAGAACTCAAAAGCACACAAATTAGTCACTCACTATCGGAACAAGAGAACAAGTAAAAGAAACATGTTTTGCGGTCTTTCCTTCCTTTATTGTTTCATTACCCTGTTACTATACCCTTTCAGATTTGACTAAAACCATTATTCAAAATCTCAATTATATGGTATAATTACAAGTATGCTGGCATGAAAAATGAATCTGTATATAATATAATGTCTAACAATTGGAGTCTAGTATAAAATATATTAAAGGAGGACTATATCTAATAAGAACAAGATAGAGATTAATAACTTGGATGAATCACTTGTAACCAAACTCAGTAGCCCAAGGGAAGACTTTCCAACAACCCATAAAAATGTTTTATAATATCATGAAAAAAGTAAAGCATCAGTAAGTCAAGGATCTTATTATATTGCATAGTAACAAGGCTCTTCTTATATTGATCTTATAATTATTGTAAGCATAAGGCTTCAAGGATCTTATTATATTGCATGGTAACAAGGCTCTTCATTCTTTTGTGGAGAGACATCATCTACATTTGCAACAGAGGCTTGATGCTTAGGTCTATCTGAACAATGTTTGGAAAAGTGACCAAACTTATCACACCTAAAGCATTGAATTTTTTCAATTCACAATGAAGGTTTGGACAATGAAGCTCTTTT
>VDFB02068473.1:0-14095 GCA_007258455.2 Sequoia sempervirens
ATCACAAGCAAAACACATAATACCTTCACTGTATGTTGTTTACCATTCATATTCCCTTTTTCTCAGACCTAGGGCTTATTGATTCCATCATTTCCCAACTCATTTTACCTTATCCAACACTTGAAACATGTTAAATTATACTCTCTCATTTTTTTTTAAATCGCAAAAGTCCCATTACTGTGCAGATTTACCAAACCCTAGGTGCTATTCCTTTCTAAGCTCTGTTTTAGCAAACTATGCACATAAAATCAGTCCAAAACTTAAATTCCCCACACCATAACCTTAATAATTCGGTCTAACACCTCAAATATATGAAATCTGATTCTGATATGAACATTTCCACCAAATGTTAGAAAATTTTAATGGATAAATTGAGAGAAACATAAAAATTACATGCTACTATTTACCCTAATTTGGTTTTTGGCAGTTTTAAGGAAAATCACAATATCTCACTAAATTCTCCACCAATCTACATGAAACCAAAAAAAAATGGAAGGTGATTGCATATATTATCACTTTCAAACACTTATTTGTGCATATAAGCCCATACAAGTTCGTACAATACTTGAAAATAGAGAATTTTTGAGGAAAAATATAGAAAACTGTGTCTTTTATTCAATCAAAATCAAATATACAATCACCCACTCCTCAAAAATGGTGTACAAATCCTTTATAAAGGAATTCAAACTGAATTTTGAGTTTCTAACTTCCTTCAACTGACCAAAGACAAGAATGTCTCTTCACCTTCCATACATTTTGCATTTTTTGCAATTTTGCAAGTTTTTCCAACTTTTACATTTTAGATGATAAATATTACATTTTTTCCAATCTTGACAAAAACCTTAAATATTGACCTCCTAATCATTTGAAATTGACCTCTAAGATCAAAATTAAATCAAATTTCAAATCCACATAGAGGCATAATTTTTTCAAGTTGCTCCTACACCATTTCTCTTGCGTGTTCATGTTTTTCATGTTCTTGGCCAACAGGGTGTTGTAGCCTGTTGTGGGTCTTCGAGGAATAATTATTTGAGGTGTTTTCATGTTTGGGATTTTATTTTGGGTCTCCACTATGTTGTGGCTGACCTTGGTTGATTCATAATGAAAATTATTTAATATTTTGGGTTGACAGTTTGTATTCATTTTATTATTTTATTGAGGCCGACATGTAGCAATGTAATTTCTTGTTGCGGATATATATGAGAGATTGTTTTATCATTTGAAGGCATGAGTATGCAAAGTGTGCGAGTCCTATGTGTGAATAATGTTCAGATCTTTTGAAGGAAGAAGCAAAGTGTGAAGAAGAGTGACCAGAGTGTGAAGAAGTGTTCATGTGCTTAACCAGAACTGTAATAAGGCTTTAGCAGATGCTATTTTCTCAGTTCAGATTCTTGTGGATGTAATCCAAATTTTTTTGTAAGACAGTGAGTCTTCCATTTGTAATTGAGCAGTGAGCTCTAGGCAGTGCGCCTGAATACATGTGCATTCCCCATTCATATTTCTTTATACTTTTAATAGGGTATAATATTGTGGACTGAACTCCACTGTGGTTTTTCCCCTAATAGGGTTTCCATGTAAAAATATTGGTTTTATGTGTGTTTCTGATGTGTTGTTGATTTATGCTTTCAAGGTTATTGATAAGATCTAAGAATAAGGTTAATAAGTTGAATAAGTTTGAAATTCTGTGACAACTGATTCACCCCCCCTCTAAGTTGTCTGCCCTTGTGTTTCCAACAAAAACATCCTCATGTTGCACTCAGGTACTATGGATGAAACAAACACTGAAGGACATTGGCATATCATTTGATGAACTGATCTCAATTATGTGTGATAATACCAGTGCAATAAACATTTCCAAAAATCTGGTACAACACTCTAGAATGAAACATATATCCATTAAATATCATTTCTTGAGAGAGAAGGTGCTGGAAAATGAGGTAAAACTTGAATATGTACCTATAAAAGAGCAGATTGTAGATATTTTCAGAAAAATGTTGAGCAAAGATACTTTTAAGTATCTCTGACAGAAGTTAGGGATTTTTCCCCCTCCTAATCTACAATAATGTGCACCAGGGTGTGCATTGGTCCAAGACATTATATATTCACTCTTATTTGGATCAATGCTAGGAGGCTTCCTCATAGGGGGAGTGGAGTAAGTTTTTAAGGGGGAGTTTTTTCCCTTTGTCCTTGATGGAAAAGTAGGAGAAGAAAAGAAGACAAGAAGATGCTGATATTTGAGTTGTTTGGTTTGTTGTTGATGGATGTTTCCATCAATGACAAAGGGGGAGATTGTTGGAATGTGATGCTGATTGTTGTCATTAATGGTTGTCATTGATGTCAACATATCTTGGTTGATTGATTCTGATGCTTTGGTGATCCAGATTGGTGTGCTCTAGATGTTGTGCTTTGATGATCTATCTTTGGTTGTGCTTGTCCCAGTCCCATTCATTTTGAAACATAATGAGATACACTCTTATGGGTCCATACCAATTTGGAAATTGGCTAATGTGCTCCAGAATATTATTTTTGTTGTAACATGTATATTCTATTTCTAGATATCATTGTAGCATGTTGATTTGAGCGAGGAGGTCCATGTTTCATTCCTCTCCATCGTGGGAATGTTTTGTGGTGACCTAATTCATATTATGTTTGGAAAACTTAGGAGATTATGAAGACATTGTGTTTTTTTGAATGAGGAGTTTATGGAAGCATGGAATGGTATAAATAAAATTTGATTCTATTTGATGAAAGCAAGTGTGATGAATGCAAAAATCCAGACATTGTGAAGTATGCAAAAGTATATGACTGGAGGCAATAGATAGTGAGATTCTATCCGGTGTCATTGTTGGTGACAATTATTTCAATGGTGGATTCCCTTTCATCATTCTTTTAGCAGTAAGCCATTTTTTGTTAGCAGTGAGCCATTTTCTATAGGTAGTGAGCCTTTCTCTTTTGGCAGTGAGCCCACCGGCAGTGAGCCTTACCTGTAGTGAGCAACTTGGCAATGAGCCCTTTGTAAAAATCACGTAAATTTTGGTGTTCTTTGTGCATGGTGTTGTTATGTGCTTTTATGTTCATATCTGTTAGATTATTTTCTGATTGATTTAAGATTTCTCCAGATTAATTAAAGTCAATAAAATTATTTTATAATAACTTATTCACCTCCGCTCTTAGTTATCCAGACTGTTCTACACCTTTAGCTTGCACTTAGGCTACTCTTTCTAGGTCTTGAAATCAAACCATTGGTTATCTATCAGCCACATTACTTGAGGTTCATCATCCTTGAGTTAGGTAACATACCATTATCCTTGAGTAGGGAAATCCTTTTGGAGTTCATCATCTCCTACATACCCTCTCTTAATCATTGGTCCTTGTGTCTATCCATCATAGCGCAAGTAAAGCCTTGAATCATAACCAACTTTAGACCTAGAGTTGACTTTAAGCTCTTCCATTCTTAGCTTGTCATTTTCATACCATACCATTCTCATATCTCATCTTAGAATCATATCCTATTTCATTGCATCCTAGTAGTAGGTCTCATACATTATCTTTTCTTGGATTCAAGATCAGAACAAATCACTTATGACCCCTAGAACAAGAGTAAAAATGTTTCAAGAAGAAGAGAAACTTTGGGGAAAAGAATTTGATGGGGAAGACCACATTAGTTTTGAAACTAGTGAAACAAATGAAACTGATGATGAAGAAATAGCCCAATCCAATATAGAAGAAGCACTTAAGGATCATAGATTCACTAAACTGCTTATAGAGGTAGTCAAACATAACCCACAATAATACTCCAAGGCCCTTGTTGACGAAGGAATCAAAATTCCTCCTAATTTTGACATATCATTACTCACAATGAATGACCAACCTAAATCTAGTGAATCTAAGCATCCCAAAACAAACAATGATGATAGAATCAAAGATCACATACCCTTTTATCTAGAACCTGGTTACAAGAGATCTTCAAAGACATCAAAACCAACACCTACAAAAATCCTATTTTGGATGAGCTTAGAACATTGAGACAAGAATTGGATACTCTCAAGAATAGTAAAACATCATCTCACAAGTTCTTCATTGAAGATATATGTCCTTATCCTTTCAATCCAAGCATACCAATGCCACCCTTTCCTAGTCATTGGGACATACCAAAACTTGATAAATATAAGGGAAAAAGAGATCCTAAAGATCACGTAAGAGAATTTTGTGCTACTACCATGGAATTTGTAGTTGATGAGACATACCTTATGAGATTATTCCCTTGCAGTCTAGGAGGAGAAGCTATGGAATGGTTTTCACGATTACCCTTTACCATCAAATATTTTCAAGAATTGGTTGATAAATTTGTCTCCAATTATAGTTTCAACTGTGACCTTAAAGTGACTATGAAAAATATTTTTAACACCAAACAAAAACAAGGAAAATATTTAGTGTCATTTTTACAAAGATGCAGACATTTAACAAAATGATTACCTTATACCATTTTGGACAAAGAATTGGTTGACCTCTTTTGTCAAAATTTGAACAAAGAAATCAGAAGAGAAATTTTCCTTAAATTCTTGGATTCACTACAACAAATCCCTATGATTAGCTCCCTTTTTTGCTCCATTTTTTGCTTCCGCCCACTGTTTTAATGTATTTTTCTCCCTTTTTTGGGAAAATTTAATGCTATTTTTTGGGATGACACTATTTTTGGCATTTTTTGCACCAACCAGAACAAGCCGACGCTAAATCTGACACAAATTTTCGTTGACATTAGCGCCACAATTAGCACCAAGATTAACACCACTATTAACTCCTAGATTAATGCCAAGATAAGCACCAAAAAACTATGCCTATTGTAACGCCTTGATTAGCACCTAAATTAGCAACCAGATTAGCATCTACGTTAGCGCCCATATTAGTGCCTTAAGTAGTGCCTTTTTTAGTGCCTTTTTTAAAGTCATTTTTGGTTCCTAATTTAGCGCTTGATGTGGCACCTAATTCAGCACCTAATTGTTTTGATCTAGTAGGGATTAAGGGTGTTAGAAAAAAAAATCCTTCCTCATTATTCACTAGCCTTCAATTGCTTTCCTACATTTCACTTGCATCAAAAGATCTATTGCCTTTTATTTTTCATTGTATTTAACATGAAATGCAACAATTTTTGTGAAAAGATCCATACTATCACTAGCATTCCCCATTTATTCCTCCAGATAATCATAAACAAAGAAATTTTTTCCTTTATCATAGTACTTTGTGCAGATTAAGGGTTGAGGGTTGATAATTGAGGGTTAAGGGAATTTTAATGTATAGGGTAGAGGGTAGAGGGTTGAGGGACGTATATGGTTCAAGGATTAGGGCTCAAGGTCCAATGTATAGGGTAGAGGGTATAGGAGTTAATGAGGGATTGGGGTTTAAGGGTTGAGGGATTTGCTAGGTCTCAAAAGTGTAGGTTTTAAAACATAAGGTGGTGCCAATCCCTTAATATACCTTTGGCCCATGAACAAGGTAAACAAGATTGATTACCTTCTACTCTTCAAGTTCTGCCAGACCTAGGTGGGTATACCTAAACAATAAGGCAGATTTACAGGTAAATATGGTTCTTGAATTGAATAGTCTACTCACTAAGGCACATGAAGGTGGAGTAGATACTGAGTTTTAGTGACTAATTTCTAATGAGAGTAATTGAGAATTCAAGTTTGTGAGTTGTATTTTGTATGCAATATCTAGTTATGACTAGTTCCTACTTCTATTGGGTGGATGAAGTGGAGGGGTGAATGATGGTTTTGGAGATAGTCTTCTATAAGATGGGTAGATTCACTCTTTAGCTTAACTCAAACAATTGGGAAATCTGAATGTTTGCACCTTGTGCAAATGTGCAAGTATGTCAGTTATTTGGGCTCTTCTTAGTAATCCTAGTGATATCCCTTGATGCTACTGTGAAGTTGTGAAAGTATTTAATTTATATGTGAAAGGAAACCAATTAAGACAATCTATTCAAAAGGACTTTAATCCAAATAGGAACCTATCAAATTTGATTTCTTAAAAGGAACTTTAATTCTTATGCACATTGAAACTAGTCAACAACATCACACAATTACAAAAAATGTGTATTGACAAATTAAATGTATTTTCACACACTCAATTTGAATAACATAAACAACCACTTCAGAGACAACCAAATAACATATAAGCATATAAATCCACACAACAGTTGAGCACTTGAAAGAAAATTAACAATTATGCATAACCTTCTCCATTATATTTATCTTTGAATAATATGCATTATAACAATAATTTTTGATTTGAGATGGATGGGCGAATTGGTGCAATCTATTCGGGTCTTGGTCTCTCTTATATATATATATGAGAGGAAACAAGCTATAGAATCATTACAAAAAGTCATGTCATTTGATAACTAAACATAATTAAGAAAACAAAATATTGTAGCAAATGAATGCACCAATCCGTTAATATCCAAGTAGAAGCCTATGACCACCTAAGATCTGTTCAAGGCTTCTACTCCATGATAGGGTGCTCATGTTGTCAGTTGACTCCTTTCATCTTGATGGTTGTCCCATTGTGTCTGGTATATCCATAGTTTGGTTAAGGAACAAATTAAATGCTGAGAGGTGATGAATGTAATCTTGTTGAGCACAAATATCTATATTAGAGATCACTTCCATCATATCATATTCCCTATACATCATCTTCTCAAGCTGCTTGTGAGTATTTTGTAAAATTATGTCCTCATCATTGATTTCATGTAGTGCAACAGTCAAAAGTGCATCGAACTTATCATACTCTCGAGGATTCCCCATATCATCATAAAGTGTTGGAGTCAAATTGAAGCATTCGAGATCTTCCATGATCCTATTATGATATCCATTGTGTGATTCTACCAATTTGTTATGTCTCTGCATTATTTGTCCTTCTAGGATTTTCTTGTCTCGAAGCTCCTCTCTCTTTTCAATTATTCTCCCATGTAGTCATTCATTCTCCTCTATTGCTGAATATATCTGCTTAAATTGTCTCCAATATTCATCAACACATTTCATCGTCCTATTGAATCTCCCCTTGATCATTTCAAATGCAGTATTATACTTGATGGTTTTGACTTCTTTCTCCAATTGTTTACATTTTTCTTGAGATTTCAAGTGGCAATTTTTCCAATAAGTTGTATCAGCCATTGCATCCAATACTCTCTTATCCTTTTCAAGCCATGTGGAATAAAACTATGGCATGGAAGAGGAATATGACCTTTCTCTTTGATGTGCTAATTCCTTCTTGAACCTGCCATTTTCTTCAACTAGCTTATCAATCTGTGCTTTGGTGAATTTCGCCACATTGACATTCAATTATGCTATCTCCATGGGATTGGTATCCCCTACTCTTTGGACCAAGAGATGTCCAAACATTTGGTTTGAATTATCAATCATAGCTGGTCTTTTTTCATGGGGGTATAGTGACCAAATAAGCAAGGTGGCCTCATCTAGATTGTATCCAGATCCTAAATACATCTTATCACTTGCTTCCTCTGTAAAGTTCATTGTTTTGTCCCCTCTCTTTCTAAAACTATAAAACACAATTGTAGATCTTATATCCCACCTGGGAAAAAGAAACACTCCAACTTCCTAAAGTAACTCTCTCCTTCTCTCAGGAGTGATGGACTCCATCTCTTTGTCTATTTATTTTTTCAATTCTTCCAAACCAACAACCTCTCATTCAGGAGTGACATATTGCATCTTTTGTCTCATTTTCTTGCCTTTATATTCATAAACAAATTATTTAAACTTAGAAGGCTTAACAAAATACTCATAAAAAATGAACTCCTATCCAGCCTTGACCCTAACATCATCAAATAATTCATTTGATGCTTCAAATCTTACAACATTGTGTTCTTGAGGAGGCTCATACTGTGCAATTACAGGAGCACTTATTTGTTGTACTTTCTCATCTTCCTCATCGCTCTCCTCATCTTCTTTTATATCAGTATCTACAAAAAACTCACCTCAGGAGTTGGCTATGAAGGAATATTATCTAAGGGACCTATATCTTCAGCCTGCACTCCTGAATAGGTTGCATGAGTGGAATAAAAGAAAAATGAAGGAACATCCTTTACCAATTCATTCACATAAGCAATGAGTTTCTAAATCCTTTCTAGAGGATCTTGTTTTTCACCAAATGCCTTCAAATAAGATGGTACATTTCTTCTTTTCCATTCCTCTGCAAGCATAACCCTATTATATGTAGTCATTCTGTTAGTAGTAGAGGCTTCATCATGGTTTCTGATCACATATTCATCTAAGAACACATGCTCATATCCTAATAACCCCTGTGATAGCCTTGCTTTGTGAATAAAGCCTTTTGCATCAAATTTTTCCCTTTTATTTCCTAGAGGGAGGTTATACTATGTTAATTTAGCATCAATTTCCTCATATCCCTCATTTGTAACCACTATAAAGTTTCCAAAACATAAAGTGTTGGGCATAATTGATTGTTTGTTGTGTCCTTTGAGGTTTTTGGCATCAGATTTTGCCAATTGCCTCACAATTTCTAAGTAGGCAATTCTATCAGGAACTACTCATGGTAGCAAGTATGGAGTTCCTTCAAACCCATAAAACCTGATCACTGTGCTATTAGGAAAAGCATACTAGTCTCCCTAGTTATGATTCACCTTCTTCCTTGGGTCATTTTCCTTTGGTCTTATAAAATTTTGTACTTCTAAGCATAAGTTATAATCATGCGGATATCCCAACAACTTAATCAATGGTTTCAAAAAAAACTCCTCAAAATAAAGATAATGAGATCTACCAAATTGACTATCCCACAATGAAGTCCACATTTGTATAGGTTTGAGGTTTCCATTTTCATTTGTATCTCTTATTCTTAATTATTCACTCCATACCCTTCTAACATGTCCCTCATACATGAGCAAATGCATGAACATAGAATAATGTTTGAAATGAATATATTCACTATTGTTTTTAATCTTTTCAAGCTCCTGGTTTAAGTCATTGGCCAAGTATGTAGAATAATTGAATGATCTGGCATCAATGCTTTGTATGTCTATAGTTAAGACCATTGGGGCAATAGACATGAAAGGTGGGACCTCTACCCCCAAGACCTGACCAGCTGAATAATAAGTGTATCAGAAATATTCTTCAAAAAAGTCCTCATGAAAAGGAGGGTTTTCATTGCTTGAAAACCTCCTGAGTTGGCCTCCTTCATTCTTGGGCCTATGCAAGGGTAGTTTCCATCATTTGTAGCTGGTATCCATATGGTGATACTCTGTCAAGAGGTCTCTAACCGTGAATGGCAAGTTCATAGGACACTCCAACTGAAACACATTAGAAATTAAATCCTTAGAAATAACAAGCATGTCAGCCCCATTATGTGATTGAATAGTTCTCCTCTTGGGGTCATATCTGCTAGCCAGAGCTTTAATTAGTTCTACATTTATGAACACATTGGGCACCATGAGTTTTCCCAAGTTCAACCTCCACAAGTTGCAGACTGGCTGAAACCTAAATTATTTTCTATAGTGACACATGAAGAGTTCATATCCGCATCGTGGTGTCCAAATATCTCCCAAGCCCTTATGTTTATCTAATAATCTACCCATTGAAGGATTCATTAAAGCACTCCTATTGGGTCTTGGCCCCAACCTAGGGAATTGATCTATTAGGTCTTGATTCAGGGGTCTCTTCTTAGTTTTTTGTTTCTTACCTTTGGGTTTTGCTACATTTTCCTCCATTGTTTGAATTCTTAATCTTTTGAAAAAATACAAATTCTCAACTAGGATTGGTGTACTTACTTGGGTTTTGCCTCCACTTTTTTCTGCTACGTAAGAACTCCTAGCTTTTCCTTTCTGCCTTTTTTCTCAACTAAATCTTCCAGACTATGTGACAATTATGCAATCAACTTGTGCTTCAATTTTGGCTCATCAATACACCACCTGTTTTAGTCTTGTCATCAGATGGAAGCATTTATTTTTAAATATATCGATGATTCCTTGAGATGTCACATTAGTTAACACAATCATCATCACCGTATCGGCGAGACTGCAATCCTTATTCCACTGGTAGCCACCTTCTCCACTGATGAACAACTTTCCTTCGGTCTATCGATGGGATGCCAGAATATATTACCCCAATACACATTAATTCCCTTGATATATTTTAATTATTGATAATCTGTGATTATATCGGGCCATCGGGGGAAAGAAAACATTTGTTCCACTAATTTTCATGAGTTACAATGATGTGCTTACTTTTGTTGACTCTATCAGTCTATCGGGGAGAACGCCTTAGGAGTCAACCTGATAGGGTATTGTTACATCAATACTAGGTTATGAACTACTTTCATTGGGCCATCAACGAGGCTATGATGGGGGCTCTACCAATGAGGCATTGTTAGGATGATAGTGATAATTTTTATTTAGGAACTGGGAGAGATTATGGAGTCTCAAACTCATTTATCGGTGTGTCAATTTGGAAATGTGGGCTACAAAATGGATCTTGTCACACAAATTTCAACAATTTGTGTTGATCATAAAATTAAAATGTGATAAATTTCTCTGAAATGTGGAGGATAGGTGGGTGGAGGCTATTGAAAAATGTGATATTTTTCAGTTCTAATAGGATTAAGGGTTGAGAGTAATTTGCTTGGGTTTAAGTGTTTAAGGGTTGAGGGATTAGGGTCGAGGGTATAAGAGGGTATGCATTGGCTGATTGAGGGTAGAGGGACATAGAGGGTTAAATAGTCTAGGGTTTAGGGTATTGAGTTGAGGGTATAGGCCGGTTGAGGGTAGTAGGTTTAAGGCCAGTTTAGAGTTTAGGGACGTTAAGGGATGAGGGTAGAGGGTTTAGCGTATAGCTAGGACATTTGAGGGTATATGGTTGAAGGTCGATTAGGGTTGAGGTTCCAATGTAGAGGGTAGATGGTATTGGGGTTTACTAGGGTTTAGGGTTTAAGGGTTGAGGGTTGAGGGATTAAAGGTTGAGGGTTGATGGATTAAGGGTTGATGGTTGAGGCTTGAGGGTTTAAGGTTGAGGGTAGAGGGTTGAGGCCGGTATATGGTTGAGGGATTAGGGTTGAGGGTGCAGCTATAGGGGTTGAGGGTACATATATGGTATGTACATTGAGGGATTAGGGTTGAGGGTCCAATATTGTATAGGGTAGAGGGTATAGGGGTTGAGGGATTAGGGTTTGACTAGGGTTGAGGGTTGAGGGTAGAGGGTAGAGGGTAGAGGGTAAAGGGTAGAGGGTTAATTAAGGAGTGAGGGATTAGGGTATAGAGTTTAGTAATTGGGTTTAAGGGTTTAGGGTTGAGGGATTAGGGTCGAGGGTACTAGAGGGTATATGGTTCAAGGATTAGGGTTTAGGGTCCAAAGCATATATAGGGTTTAAGGGTTTAGGGTTGAGGGACGTTAGGAGTTGGTTAATGATAAAGGTTTAAGAGGTACCAGCTAGGATGTTTGAGAATTATAATAGTTGAAAGGTCGAATATTATGGATGTTGAGAATTATTAGAGGTATAGGGTTGAGATTTAGAATGAGGAGTTGGGGTTTAATGTATAGGAGGAGTAGACAGAAGACTGCTAAGGAGTTTAGGGTTGAGGCTTAAGGGTTTAAGGTTGAGGTAGAATTTGAGGGGTATATATATATAGGTTAGAGAGGGATTACTAGGGTTAGAGTTAATGTATAGGGTAGAGGGTATAGGGGGTTGAGGTTGGATTAAGGGTTTAACTAGGGTTGAGGGTTGAGGGTAGAGGTAGAGGTTGATGAAGTTGAGTAAGGGTTATGAAGAGGGATTAAGGGTTGACTGGTTGAGGTTAGAGTAAGAGTGTTTAATGAGTGAATTGGGTTAGAGGGATTAGGGTCCCAGTACTAGAGGGATATATAGTTCAAGGATTAGGGTTTAGGTCAAAGTATATATGTAGGGTTTAAGGGTTTAGGGTTGAGGAAGTTAAGAGGGTTGGGGTAGAGGTTTATGGTATATGTCCCTAGACATTTAAGGTACCTATATATATTTTTGAGAAAGGTGAATAGAGAGAGATGTTGAAGTTCAATGTAGAGGTAGAGAGGTATACTTGGGAGGACAGAAGGGTACTTGGGACTTGTTGCAGTGGAGTGCCACACAAGCAGCACTTTCAGACAAAATAGCCGAAGAATGTCTATCTCTCCTTGAAAGATGAAATCCTCAGCCAAAGCCTCGAAGATAACCCACAAGGTCTATATAATGTCAGTCTTGAAGCAGTACCCAAAACAACTAAAGTGATAAATGTGAAAATGTTGGTAATCACAAGGGGACCTTACTACAAGAAAATACTGAATCTTCAAACTTATCAGATCTAGCAATATGGTGATACTTCAAATCCTAAATCTAACCCAAGTAACAAAGAAATAGCAAAAGATAAGAGTTTCAAAGAGATTTCTAAGATTAACACTAATTTTAAGATTAACAGTGCAAATGACAAAATACTTGAAATGGACCAATCCCTTAGAAACTAATTTCTACTTGACCCAGATAAATATGAAATCTTACAGAAATAGTGCAATCTTCTAAGGCATGAAATATTTTCAGATCATGAAAATTTATCCAAAACAACCCTATTGCAATTGAAATGAACAAACATTCACAACTGAACTAAGCACAATGAATATCACAGTCCAGGCTAACTTTGCAAAGCAACCAATAGTTAGCTAGCTACAAAAATTATGGACTAGAGATTGCTATAACACTTCAAGCATCAAATCATAAACATGATTAAGTCATCTAACATTAAACCTAGCATGTATCTCTTAAGCTTAAGCAATTTCAAAAGATAGAATGACAGGAACCATTCCAGATAAAATTAACACAAGAAGGAAACCAAATCACAATGTCTTCACTTGCATTAAATCATCCAAAGTAGCAACAATTCCAGTCTTCTGTTACAACACTTGTTTGAAAACAACCTGACTACTAACTTCTTGCTCTAATGCTAAATTCGCTGCAATGTAATACATTCTATCCTTGGAAAAATCAACGCCAAACCCACAAAATTTGATCCCCAAGTGCATTCAAAACATCAAAATATCACATTTAATCATTATTTAGGGGTGAGGAAAAAGTTACATACCATGAATGAAGCAAATCAATCCTAAAATGAGATCGATAACAAACTTGGACACCCTAGTGACAGCTGCAATGACAATTCAAGAAATTTGCTACCGAATCTAGAAATCAATTAGTCCAATCACTAGAATGCTAAACACTCAAGACCAAGATCTCAGCAAAGAGAAGGTGATGAAAACCTAATCATGCATAATTGCCCCAAAATTCACCTAAATACTTGCCACAAAGATCGTATTATCAAGCATTAACTTTGTCGACAAGACAAGTTAGAATGCAATCCGGGAATTTGACGAGGTGATGGAATTTAGGGGAAATCTAGTCCAAGTGAAATTCTGTGAGAGACAAGAATCCCTGGACCACAGTGCTAAAGCTTTCCCGTTGGACTTTCAGCAAAACCGCAAAACTCTGCCCAGAGCGGAAATTCTCGAAGTCAGTGAAAAGCCCGAATTTTGTTCAAAACTTAAGATTTTTAACAAGTAGCATAAAGGGATCATTAATGCAAGCATGATAATCATTAAAGCATGTGTCAACGCAAGAAAATCCTCAAAACCAAAGGGCCAAAGCACTAGAAATCAAAGCGAAAAAAGGGGGATCCCAAATTTCAGTGGGGCATGTGTGAGAAAACTGCACAACAAATGGCGACTCCGCTGGGAAAATGCTCCAGAGCATTTTGATGATGAACAAGAATCATGAACCCAAAATCTCTAGTTTCGATCTCCCTATCAGGAAAAAAAATCAAAATGCAAGAGTAAAGAATCATAACCAAATGTAGATTGAACCTTCCATAAACTCAAAATCCAAGTGTGTGCAAATGAGTTCATTTCCCTCCTTGAGCTACTGCAAAAACCAAGTTCAGTCAAGTTAGGCTATGTAAATGATTCTAACTCCAAAATCAACCTAGATAGAGCCTCATAGCTGATCAGGCGTTCACAGCCCCAATTAGGTTATCACTGTGATTCTCTCGAACATAGCTCTACTTCCAGCCAGG
>VDFB02068474.1:0-27031 GCA_007258455.2 Sequoia sempervirens
AGGGAAAAAATGTGTTGCTCATGGGCTTTTCGAGCATTCTCTGGACTAGTGAATGTACTTTGTGGATTCAACCTTCTATTAGTTGTATCAAGCCAATGTTATCATTGCATTAGTGAGAGGAGGGTACAGTTGCATGTTGGCTACTATGAATCCTTACTTAATGTCACCTAGGTTCCTACAAAACATGAAGAACATGAGGAGATCAATCAACAGCCAGCAAGGATGATGCATGGATAAATCCAAGCCATCCCCCACTAGCCTGTGGGGGACCCACCAACGTCGATCATTATCTGGCGGGGGAGCGGGGAGGCTCCAGGTAGCCTTGCTCATGAACTTTATGGAGCCTGTGTGTGAAATATTTGAAAGCAAATGTTAGAAGTCTTACATTGTCAGTGGAAAAAATTAAAATATATGAAGCATAGGTAGAGGGGTTTTAATAGCTCAATAAAATGAATGAAGGTGTTCATTTTAAGAAAGATTATTTTTAGTTGTTGATAAATGAAAAGGAGAATAGAAATTTCATGGTAAAGAAAAAATATTTTCACTACAGGGAAAAACGGAGGTGAACGATGGATTTTCACAATAAAATAAGTCTTTCAGATGTAGGGTAAAAATAGAGGAAGAAGTGAAAAGCTTTCACGAATACAAAGGTTTTATGTTATTGCATGGGCAGGGTAAATAAAGATTGAAAGTCTTCAAGGTGAAAGGAATTGTTTTTTTACAGAGTAAAAGCAAGCAAGAGGTGGGAATTTGAGTACAAAATGGGGATTCTTCAAGTGCAAAGACGGTTATTGATCAAGGGACCCGAGTGTACTAAATGTCTATTGGGGATTTTCATTTAGGGTTTCAGCTTTTCCCTTAAGTGCAAATTTTTGCTTCATTTGCAAGGGGTTTGTTGTGTGTAATTGATCACAGAGAATATTGTAATGAGAATACAGAGCATTTTAGAGTTAAGTCTTAGGGTCTGGGTCTATCAATGTATATGTAATTTTGATAGCAATACTGGAAAAATAATACTAAATGATGCAAATTCAAGGCCATTTTCTCTCCTATGTACTAGTTTTATAAGCTATGAATAACATAATCAAGGGTTATTTTATTTGTCTCCATTGATTTCCAATGGATGTGTGGTTTTTTTCTTCTTTGTTAATTCAAACAATTGATGTAAATGCTTTAGTGAAGCTACTAGTTTATGTTAAATTGAGTGATAGGATTTTGATAAGAAGTGGTGGTCGAGATGTAATGTTGAAATACTATAATGCATTATCTTCAAAGATTAATTGATGTCATGTATGAAACTATTATCAGGTTGTGTAGGTATTTGAATTGACACTATTGTAAGGATTAGGCACTGATCTAAGTGAATTATTCATGTTGCACTTAGTTGGTTAATTCACCAGCAAATCACAAATTAAAATCAAATTTAATTATCTATCTTAGTGTAATTATGAGTGGAGTTTAATTAATTATGTCTATCATGTTTAAATCAGGCATCACTATGAAGGTCGGCCAAACATTTAGGGTAGTATGTCTATTTAACAAATGAAGGAGAATTATCTATTTAAATTGTTATGTGTCCTTTGACACATGAGTATCTACAAGCACACTTTTGGGATCACCCTCCTCAGTTTCACATAGCTTGAAGTGTAAGGGAGAGAGGTTTCATATCAATCTCCCATTCATTGGCCAAATCTCTCCTTGAATCTAACCATTAGGCCTGGAACCCCTTTAGGATTCAAGTTGATTACAGATTTTGGAACCAACATATCTCACCTCTAATCCTCTTTCATCATGCCAACAATCTCCCTTGCATGATTTTCCCTTTTCACATCAATGACAACAATTTTCCAACAAACTTATGCTCAGACTCACACTAACATAGAAAATTTATTTCAAGAGGGGTTTGATTGTCCAAATGTTGAAGAGATAGGATGAAAAAGGATCTAGGGGGAGTGCACAAGCCCTCATGATCCAAGATCCCATGATAAGACAACATGAGCACAAAGGAACACACATATGTATGATATGCAACAAAATAATATACACAAGCATGCATGTCAGAAACATGAAGCATACACGATGAAAACACATAACATAACATATAGATGAAAAAAAATGAATAAAAAGATGATGTGAACACAATGTAAACATGAAGAAGATACACAAAAAATACAATGTTAGTAATAAATGGATTTGATTCAGTAAGGCTAAAAGACCTCAGTCTTAAATTGTCTTAAATACCAAATGTTATCAATCAAATGTGTTGTCTAAAAAAATAATCCTCTCACAAGGATGTAAAATCACTTATGAGACACATGGATCTACTAGCTAGCAAGTTGTATTATGTTAGGTGTCCATGTAATATGATGGTTTCCACAAGGCTAGCAAGTTGTGTTATTCTAGATGCTCATAAAACACGTAGCTCTATTGTCAAGCAAGTTGTGTTATGCTCAACAGCCATGATAAAATTGCTCTAAACTCATAGGCCAACAAAATCTACATTATTCTAGGACTATGCTAATCACACTTCAGGGAGCGCACAAAAATCACCTCAAGGGGTGCACAAAGTTTAACATCACAGGGGATGGACACATGCTTAATGTCACAAGGGATTGATTGATAACCATGCCTCGGGGGCATTATAAACACCAACACCACTAAAGGGCTATGTCAAGACATCTATGAAATGGATAGGGGTAATATATGACTCCCCTTTAAAATGCCAACATACTTGTTGTGTTGGTATTTTTAAGGAGAAAGATGGGAAGAGGGGATCCTTGAAAAGAATGCACACCTCCCAAAACAAGTTATCATTTCCCCCCAAGTGTAGAGACAAGGACAACCACACAAGAGACTATGATGTGTTTCTTCCATGAAGAATATGGTTGCACTTAAGATTGTACCACCATTAATGGCAATGAGAAAACACATAAAGATACAAATTCCAAATAGTGATGAGCAACACCATAGGATAAAGATCATTATTGATTAGAGGAATTAGGTACATCAATACATGGAAGAGCACCACAATTCCTTATTTGTTGTATTTTATTGTTCAAGTCCTGACATTCATTGGTAGAATGACCATGCACTTGATGATAAGCATAGAATGAGTTTTTTTTATAAAATTTCTTTTGTTTTTTCAAATTGAGAGATATCAATCAAGCTTTGAGAAGCCTCGATAAAATATGCTCTTGATTTGAATTAGGAGACATTCATTTTGCTTGCAAAGAAAATCTTGATTTCTTACCACAAGGTGTCATACATACAATAGATGATAAAGCATTAGATGAAGATACAGGTGAAGGTTGGAAACCTAGACCCTATTTGGAAAATTACGGTATAGAATTCACTTGATTCATATCATTTTTTTCATGTTTGCATTATATGCATGTTTATAAATAATGTTTTAGCCAAGTGCATAACATTCTTCCAACTCAGATGAAGAGATCATGTCTACACACTCCTAAAAAGAATTAGATTTTTCCTAAGCATGCCAATCCTTTTTAAGTTTTTTAAAGTTAGGCATCTTAAACTCATGATGGATGGAAGTTAAAGAGCCCCCATCACCATCGTGGGTTGATTTTTTTGGATTTTTTGATGTATAACTAGATATAACACAACACTCTTTAAGTATAGATTGTGATATTTTGTATTCTCACATAAAGGATGATGTAAAATCTAATGAACCCCAATCATCATCTAAGAGTTCTTTTATGAATTATAGATTATCATCAAGTTATTTGGACTTTAATGGTGAGATTTTGGACTCATCTTTGAAACAAGGTGTAAAATATTATATATGAGGGGGACCAACTGCTCAGGACCCCAGGTCACAAGAGGGTCTAGAAAATAGGCTGCCCTAATCTACCTCAAGCTAGATGAATTTTTAATATAGGTTTGATGTTCGAAGGGATGAAAAGGAAGGAAAACTGGTCTATCTCTTTCCTTTTGCCAACCTAGGAGTTTTAGGAAGTCAGGTGAGCAAGCTTCCAGAGTTTGGACTCCAACTTAGGCAACTCACTGCCAGAGGACTGTAGCATGGGAGATGAATGACAACGGTATGTTGGCATCTTAGTGGGGCGCTAGCATCCATACAGATAGAAAGTGTGAAGTATAGTCAAAATTCAAGGGACACTTACTAACAACCTAGTGTGTATAATTTAATGTGATTGTGAAAACAAAAAGGAATGAAATAATAGAATATTGAAAAAATACTAAGATAAATTCTAACTACAAAATGACAAAGGGTAATGAAGGCGCACCTTCCTACCCATGAGCTTATATCTTAAAGGTCTTAACTTGATGGGAAACCTACACATAAAAGACAAAAAAAAAATGTTGAGGCTACATTTAGAGGATTCTTACAATCATTCCCCCACTTTGGTGTTCCCACCTCCATGGATAGCTAATATAGCAATGATAGGAGAAATATGATAAAGAAAGATATTAAAACAATAGTACCTAGCAATATGTTGAACAACAATATGCTATGATATTAACTAATAATGCAAGAGAAAAAGGAAAATGGAGTGATATCACCTTCAATCATGTGCACTCAAGGAAAATGGGAGAAGGAGCGAGCTTGGAATATGTCAATGATCGACATTGCCACAACAATGAAGAGAGTGAGTCAACCAAAATACCAACTTTCCAGCTTTAATGGAGGTAGTAGAACTTGAAAATGTTATGAGAAAAGTGTGAAGATAGTTTCCAAAAAGGAATGTGATCAAGAGAGAGTGAAAGAATGGAATCGATAGTCATTTGAAGGGTGAAATTGGAGGAAAAAAAGTTATTCAAGGTTGGTCAAGGGAGCAGAGACATAATGCTTCATCACCAATGGAGAATTGTAACACCTCTACAGATTCTAGGGGCAAGAATCCTATTAGGATGGTAGTGTGTCATGCAGATTTTTGTGCATCGTGCTAGCATCCCAAAAAAAATGTCCTCCACTGACAAAAAAATAGTTGTCAAGTGGATGGGAAGCGAATGAAGGACGTGGAATTACATTATCAGACTTAATTCTCTAAGGTAGAAGGTATGTAAATGTGGAATTTGCAAGGGGAAAATTCACACCATTACATTTTTCCACCACTTTAGTGAGCATAAGTTTCAACAAATGCATAGTAAAGTAGAGTGAAAGATGAGAAATGTATACTTGAAATATCAAGGAAGAAGACCACAATTTGACACACTTGAATGCACATGAAGAGGATACAGGTCCACAGATACTAGGTCCTAAGGAGAGTTAAAAAAATGTACCACATGCCCTTAGACCTATGAAATATGAACAAAAGGCTCTGGAGGTGCTTAGTCTTAAGGGAGGCGAGATGTGAAAGGCTTTACAGAGTCTGATAGGCCCTTACAAGTGCTCGGTCTTGCAAAGAAAGCTCAAGGTGCTCGGTCCTCCAAGATTGATTAACAATTATCTTAACAGGTGCTCTGTCCTACAAAGCAACATGTTAGTGCACAAAAAAAACATATTAGATAGAAAAATCCACACAGGAAGACAAACATTCATGCAAACAGTCAACTATTGAAGGAGAAGATTTCAAAGGGCTCCCTCAGAAACCCTTCAAAAGAAAGGGGTCTGCTCAAGGGACATTCTATTTGAAAGGCGATGATATTTTTTTGTAAATGATTCTAGTATCAAGGAATCCATCTAAAATATCTCTTTCATTCAAAGGAATTCAAAAGATAGAATACTCCCTTGCAAGGGAAAGTTTTTAGAATTCTTCATCAAAAAATGTTCTCCCTTCTCAAGGGAAAGTTTTCAAATTCTTTCTCTACAAATCCATTTTGAAAGAAAAATTCTGCTAGGGATCCTTGTTGAAGAATGATTTTTTTTGAAAAATAAAGGATCTTCAATGACGGATTTGTTTGCCACCAAATAAACCTTCTTGAAAATTGAAGCAATTTGATAGCCCCCTTAGGATGGTGTGTGTTGAACATAGAGGCACGTAACATCCTAAGAAGAGAGAAGAACATGATTTTGTGGCCCGAATACATAATGGGATGTAATTATGGAAATGTTATCACACACACAAGGGACAACGCATAGGCACCACAACATCACAAAGCAAGCAAAGAAGAGAGAAAGATCATAAGCAAAGATGAAGAAGTCAAGATACAAGGGGATATGATATTTTAGGGTCAAAACTACTCATAGATATAGATAGATAGATAGAATATAATAATATATATAAATTTTCATCAATCTCTGACTATATCAGATTGTGAAGAAGGGTACATGAAAGCAAATAAAAATAAAAAATTGGGTCAACATGGAAGGGAAGTCTAAATGCCCCCAACACTTTACATTGTCCCCAATTGTGAAAAGTCAAGGCACAAGAAAGAGAAGAATGATGGAACACATAGAAGAATTTTACGAGACAAAACACTCATATATCTAAGAACCTATAAGGGTGACAAGGGTCCTCTAGGAACACACAAAAAAATCATGGGGGAAACACAACACACATGTAAATCTAATCTACAGATAAAGAAGAGGTTCCCTCCTAGTCCTCATCAACCAAGAGGTTGTTGTTCTCCCAATCTAGATCATTATAAGGGGAGGGTGGACAAGCCTTCAAGGGAAAGATAGCAAGGGGAGCACCCTCCAACTCTCCTATGACAAGAGCTAAGGAAGAGGGCCCATCAAGGTCTTATTCACTTAACTCCTATGAGGTAAATGTCATTGATTTTGTAAAAATCACCGACAGACCTGAGACATCATCCACTGAGTTGAACATGCACTTGACAGAGTTCCATGTGTCAAATAAGTGGGTGATAAAGGAGGTGCTCGAGATCCCCTACTGGCCTCATTGAAAGACTCAAGGGAAGTGATAAACTTAGGGGACATCAGGGAATCCTCCATCACTAGGATGGTGCATGCTAAAGTAAAACTAGATTTTGAAGAAAGGGATTCTCTCTTTTGACCTCCATTAGAAGCAAGGTCATCCTCAAAATTGTGCTTCATCAGGGGATGTGAGATCCCCAAAAAAGAAGCAGAATGTGAGGAAGAAGAGGACAAAATTGTAGTGGAAATCCCTGAGGTATTCAACATGTCCACGGGCTTAGGAAAAGGTGGGATGTTCAAAAGGGACATCAAGAGAGGAGGCTCAATTGAGGGAGCAATGAACACTTTCACCTTTTTAGGGTAAGGGTCATCCATGCTCGCCAGGGGAGATGAAAGAAAGATCAAGGCGACGGGAATTGAAGCAAAAGGGGTAGAAGAGGAGGGAACAGTAGGAGACACTGCAACAGGAGCTATCAGCTCCCCTTCCTCTTTCTGTAAAGTAGCCTACTTAGTAGTCAGAGCCTTCCTACAATAGTTGTGCTCACATATAAGGTGATTTCTTTGGATCCAAGAGCTAGAAGCTATAGCTTGAGGAGGAACATAAGGCTCCTATTCTACCATGGGATTTTCCATCATAGTTGTTGTCGATGGAGGGAGTGACTCCTAGATAGAAATAAGAGGGAGATATGTAGGGATAGAAACAACAACCAGTGAAGAAGCAAACTCAAGCACCTTAATGGCGAGCCTCTTCCCATTTGCTACCCTAGGGTCAGAAATAGTAGGAGGCCACAGAGGCTGAGACACAAAGGTGAATCCATGGGGACCCTTCCCCTTATCATATAAAACAAGTTGAGGCACCGTGGGTAAGACAAGAATGTCGAACACGTGACGCTTGGCCTTCCATAAGGCAGGAACCATCAAAATTCCCATGAGATGCATAGAGGAAGAAGTTGAGGGAGTTGCAATAAGACAGGAGGCAGAAGTAGGTGGAACTGCATGGGAAGGAGAAGGCTTCTGAGAATGAGTATACTTCCCCTTCCCCTTCTAGGAGGAAGAGGTAGCCTACTACTTCGCTATCATAGAAGCCTTAACCAAAATAACATAAGGGGAAGGAGGATAGGTCACTTTTTTGTTGCTATTCCCCCATTCTTATATTTTACGTAAGTGCAATACAATAGGCCATCCTCAAAGGAAGTGGAGCAATAAGCGTAGGTCAAAAATGATCTAATGAATAGGCCCCACATGACACTAGGGGTTTGTACCTAGTGTCATGCACAATGTGCATAGAGCCCTCATGGGATAATTTCAAACATTTATGGATCACCGAAGGGATTGCATTCATGGAAACTAGCTAAGGAATGCCTAGCTTCACTCTAAACAAGTTAGACTTTGGAATAATATCAAAAAGGGAATCCAAAGCCCTAGGCCCAACTAGGACTGAAAGGGTGATGGAATTGATGGGAGGGATGGAAAGCCCATCATGTGTATGTATCATCCTTTTAGATTCATCATACCCATTTTTGTGTAGGAAGTTTTTTAAAATAATTTATTTTGTAATAATATTAACTCGACATGTAGGATAAACGAGAATGTTGGTCATGATATTCCTATTGATAAAAGCTAGAATGTACAAAGGAGAGGGTTCTCTATTAGCATTCATAGGAAAGTCTTGCAATGTAAAGGTTATAGCAAGAGATCCATTCGTAGGCTACACAGATGGGATGGGAGGATGCATGAAAGAAGCCATCTTCTACGTACACCAAAAAGGACTTTCTTAGAAGACCCTAAAGGTGTAACAATCAAGAAATTACCTATTCTATATTTTGCTTCACAACATTTATGGATTATTCTAACTACACCACTAGGGGTCGTACATTGGGTTGCAAGGCTAGGTGCCCTGCAATGCACACACCTAGAACATGAGAGAAGATTCCTTCAACACTACAAAATGGAACCAAAATAGTTCATGTCGAGTTCACCAAAATGTAGAGGGGGACCAACTACTCAAGACCGTAGGTCATGGGAGGGTATAGAACAATAGGCTATCCTAATCTACCTCAAGCTAGATGAATGTTTAAGATAGGTTTGATGTTCAAAGGTCTGAAAAAGGAAGGACAATTGATTTGGTTCTTTCCATCTACCAACCTGAGAGTTTTAGGAAGTCATGTGAGCAAGCTTCCAAAGTTAGGGTTGCAACATAGGAAGATCACTACTAGAGGACTGCAGCATAGGACATGGACGATAGTGCAACACAATAGCATCTTAGTGGGGCATTGGCATCGGTATGGACATAAAGTGTAAAGTACAGTTAGAAGCCAAGGGACAATTACTAACAACCTAATGGGTATAATTTAATGTAATTGTGAAAACATAAAGGAATGAAATAATAGAATATTGAGAACATGCTAAGATTAAGTCTAAGTATGAAATGAAAAAGAAGGGTAATGAAATCACACCTTCCTACCCATGAGCTAATATCTTTAAGGTCTTCACTTGACAAGAAACCTACACAGAAAAGGTAGAAAAATTTTGGGGTTACATTTAAAGGATTGCTAGTCAGTCCCCTACTTTGGTGTTTCCACCTCCATGGATAGCCAATATAGCAATGATAGGAGAAATATGATAAAGAAATATATTGAAACAATAATACCAAGCAATACATTGAACAACAATATGCTATGATATTAAACGATAATGCAAGAGAAAAAGAAAATGGAGTGATATCACCTTCAACCACATGCACACAAGGAAAATGGGAGGAGTGAGCTCGCAAGCTTTCAATGATCAACATTGTCACAACATGAAGAGTGTGAGCCAACCAAAATACCAACTTGTAGCTTCAATGGAGGTGGCAGAACTTGAAAATGTTGTGAGAAAAGTGTGAAGATAGTTTCCCAGAATGAATCAGATCAAGAGAGAGTGAAAGAATGGGATCGATAGTCATTTAAAGGGTGAAATTGGAGGAAAAAGAGTCATTCAAGGTCAATCAAGAGAGCAGAGAAGTTACGCTTCATCGCCAATGGAGAATTTTAATTCCATTAAGGATTCCAGGGGAAAGAAATCTATCAAGATGGTAGTGCACCGCATAGACATTTGTGTGTCGCACTAGCGTCCCAAATAAAATATCCTCTACCGACACAAAAAATAGCTACCAAGTGGGTGGGAAGCAAATGAAAGATGTGGAATTACATTATCGGACTTAATTCTCTAAGGTAAAAGGTATGTAAATGTGTAATTTACAAGGGGTAGAAATTCATGTCATTACAAATATAATGGTCCCCAATCATCATCCAAACATTTCATCATGGGTTCTACTTTTGAAGTTGGAAGCAAAGTATTAAGAGAGTTGGAAGTATTATGATCATCTCGAACTTGTGAATTGTAACTTTTTTCATCCTCTTTAACCATGTATATTGTTGACGATGATGTTAGTCATACACCAATAGTGCAAATAAAACCTCATAGACACACCGCGAGGAACCTATCTTTCTTGAAGGATTGCACCAAGACAATCTAAATCTTAGGCTAACTCAACTTAATTCCAAGGCTTATTTATGTCAGGTCTTGACTATACTGGGTTCACATCAGGGTTCATTGTGATAATGTTATTAATCACAAGGGGTAAACGGTATTTTTTCGGGTTCTCAAAGGAATCATAAAGATAGGAAAAGGATAATCTCAGTCTGGTCATTTAACAACTTCAAGAAATTAACAAATTTGTAATAACATTTCATGAATTTCAAATAACTTGCATTTATCCAAGTATATTTAGATTTAAGCATTCAACAATATCATGGAATCAAAATATTTAGAATAGAACTCCATGCATTTATCTCTTTTTTGAAACATTCTCTAAAATTTAAACATCTATTCTAAAATAAGGCATAAAAAATTATTGAAAAGGTAAAATTTATCCCAGGTATTATCCACACATGCCTCAAGAAATAACCAAACTAGAGCAAACCATTCCATACATCACTAGATTGCTTCATAGCTAGGCACAAAATGATATCATATTTTAAAGAGAGGGGGGATTATTTGCCACTAGATAGTGTCAATATGCACCCTTGAATAGTGTAGCACACAGTCTTGTTTGATAGGAACAAACAATTAGCTATGTAAGATTTTCTATCAGGAGATAGCTTTCAAATTGGCTCTAATATTTATTAACTTCTAATGAAAAATATAATTTTTTAATCTAGAATGGAACAAAAAATAGGAAAAAGAACAAAACTTGAAAAAGTTTTGGTTCTCTGAAATCCACAAATTTTGAACTTAAAATAAAAATAAAGCACTAAACAACCTTTTATAGGAACAAGGCCCCAAAATTTTAAACTTAGGTCCATCAAAGAGAATCTTAAAAGAAACTAAAATGTAGCTCATTGGCAAGTGATAGTTGTCATTAGAATATTCTAGACAAATTCAAAACTTTGACTTCTTCATCAACAACAATCTTTAATTCTAGGCTCCAGTTCACAAATGCTTTTCATAAAACAAGACTATCAATACTCTTCAAACTCCAGAACGAGCCACCATCATTAGGATTGGGATCAAACCTACAAAATTATTTTCAAAGCCCTATCGATGCACTAAACCTCTGGCATCCAGTGTTTGGTTATCTATCCTTCTACATTGAACTTTGAGTCTGAAGACTCTTCTTCACCTTTCCTCTATTAATACTCCTAAAAAGAAACCAATACTTGATGCATACATTCCTTCAGAACTCCTTGAATCACCTTCCAGCTATACTTAAGCCTAGTATAATCTTTTGATATCTAAACAATATTTTCATTCCTCTACATATTTTTTTCTCAGATTTGACCATGGCATTCCTGCACTTTATAATCTCATCAATAACCTCCCAATTTAATGAATGAATAGGGTCTATATTCACTCTTTCAAGCCATTACTTGAAATATTTTACTTTCTTATCACCCTTCCCTAGAGTCCATGGATCACAGCTCTGTTATGCTAGACTTTCAATAAAACCTTGATCTATGTCAATCAGCTTCTTACATCTTTTAGTGACATTTTTGAATCCTTCTACACATTTTAGCAAAGCGTCACTCTCCTAATCCACCTATTTTTTCCACTTTTCAAACATCAAAATCTCTTGTTCCATGGTTATCTTCTCACTTATTAGCTCTCGAACATCTATCTGAATAAGATTTTTAAATTTCACCTGTCTACATCAGTCCGTTCTTGGTGAAATCTATATTCCCCTTCTAGTGTTATAGACTTTTCACACTAATGGTATGCCTCCTTATATTTCCCAATTACATTTGTAATTAACTCTTCTCCTTGCCTTACCAAGTACTCCATCCATTCTTCAAATACACAAGTTATGGTGAAGTGTTGCAATGGCATCTACCTACTCCTTAGACATAAGCACTAGATTTTGAGGCAATTTATTCTATGCTTGATCAGATTGGGCTAATGACTTGATAAAACCTTCTAGGCAGGTAATCCTCTCTTTAGCTCTCTTTTCTTCTATTTAATTTTCTATACCCTAGTGACAATTGTCTCTAAATTCATTTTCATTTCTCTATGCCTAGGTTTAGGGGTTTCCACTTCCTGCATTAAACTTCTAAGATCCAGAGGCACCAGTTCCACCTCCAATAATGGAGCCATTCCCCTAGTTAACCAATTAGGTGTTTCTTCATTTTATTCTACCTTTTCAACATTTCTTTTTTCTCAGTTATCTGCATGTTCAAGAGCTTCTCCTTTCGAACCATCAACATTACCCATCACACCTCCTGAAACTTGAACATCTTTAGTCCTCACTGGCATGGATTCTAGATTACCTTGATCTATCCCTATCTCTTCCTTTACGAGACTTATATCTTCCTGTATAATCATACGTTCAACACCACTCCTTGGGGTATCACTTTCCTATTGTCTTGAATTACTAGGATTCTCCTCATTTCTTACTTCACCATTCAAGATTTGTGAAGGCTCTACATTTTCATTCTTAACCTGGTCTTCTCCTAATTTTTTAGAAACTTGTGGTTGATCAACATCATTTCTACTACTTCCTTGCAGAAGTTGGGCATCAACTATATCTTCATTAACAATATTTTCAATGGGATTCTAACTTGCAGTATCCCCTTTTCCTCTTTCATCAAGATTCTCAAGGTTTCTCACTCCTAGGGTGAGTGTTTCTCTTATAAAATATTCTTCAACATCCATAGGAATTGACCCTATATGTAACACTTCTTCCACTACTGGTTGCACCATGGGTTTTTCCTTAGATCATTTTTCTTCAACTTGTTTCATCATGGCAGTCCACTTCTCCCACTATTCTCTAATTTGTTCTTAATTTATCTCAAGAATTTCTTCTTGAATCAAAGGAGTCCCTCCCAATGTTTGCTTCATTGCAGACATATTAACTGAAGAGGATAAGGTGAATAATTTTTCAACCCTCTAATATGCAAACCTTGTCTAAGCACGAGTGTCTGCCTTCATTCTCACCTCTTCATAAATCATAGGTTGACCTTTAGGCTTTTTCATGGAAGAAAATGCCACCATAGGCTTTACTATTACATTGGCCTTACTGACCATAGTCTCTTTACGCTGGCTAGCTGGCATTAATGAAACTCTCAGGCTTGGAGTATCAGGATTTCTCTCCTCAACATGTCCAACTGCCTCTCCTTTACTAACTTTTC
This sequence comes from Sequoia sempervirens, assembly GCA_007258455.2. Taxonomy (NCBI): domain Eukaryota; kingdom Viridiplantae; phylum Streptophyta; class Pinopsida; order Cupressales; family Cupressaceae; genus Sequoia; species Sequoia sempervirens. Next base: position 13,465 of record VDFB02068474.1, read on the forward strand.
TCTTCTTTTTATCAGTCTCCTCATACACAGGTTCATCTTCTACTCTTTGTTTCTTCTTTATATTGAGCGGGTATGTGGATTTTACCCCATCTTGTCTTAATTCTTTCTTATAATCTTCAATCCAATGTTGATTATACATCAACACTTGCTTAGAGATCTCCTTGATAGTCACTATTTCTTTCTTTTCATAATCTAGGTCTATGATAGGTTCATCATAAATATTCTCTAAATTATATATTGGATTCAATGCCTCCCCATCATCTGTATCCAACTGCTTTAAAATATCATGGAGTACCAAAATCCTTACTAATTGTAATGACAACCTTTGATATGATCACTTCCTTAACTAGTGCTCATCATCAAAATTAAGCCAGAAATCTTCTAAATCATAAACATGACCATGCTTGTTGCCTATCTGCTTGGCAAGGTTTCCCTATGGATCATGATTCTTTCTTTGGAGTGTATAGACCTCCAACTTATGCATCTTCAATTATTCTTCACACATATCAACCTATTTAGCCACATTACATTTGTAATTCTTGATTGTGATGGGGAATTTGATAGAACATTTCTTGCATGCTGCCAAGAAAAGGGCATGGGAAAGCTTCATCTATCGCACCATTTCCAATAATATCATTTTGTCTGTTGGATACCAGGGTAGCATGAAGGGGTATCCTTTGAATCCTTCCACCCTGATGTAGGTGAAAGTGGGAAATTGAATGTACCAACCCCAAACCAACTAAATGATGCTTTGTGCTTCCAAAGACAACCTTTTAGCTTTGTCACCTTCCATTATTCTTACCAACTTCATGGAAAACCTTTATCTTTTCATGCAACTTGTCACTAATGAAACTTCCCCAATGAATTTGCATAGGTCCTTCCATTATTTTTTCTATGAGCCTGAACATCCAAGGTTCAAATTTATAGGCATCTTTGAGTCCAACTATCCTACTTAATATGGTTATGATGTCTTGAGCATCCAGGTTAAACACAAACCTCAGAATTAGTATATACAAACATCCAATAGATACATCTAAGGAGATGTGGGGAGCCCAAATGTATATACAATCCCTTTTATAGAGAGTTCTGCATAAACTCTCCCTTCTTTCTCAATGAACCTCTTGTTTGGGTCATACTAATTAATGCATTCCATTACTAGTTTAGGGGCCTCCATTGCTAGTGGAAACCCTCCTTCCAAATGTAACCCACTTGCAATAATATTCCTTGAGCATTGAGAAGCATTCTCTTGTCGAACCCGTGTGATGAATTCAATATCAAAAAACCATCCTAGATGAGTGTCAGTAATTATCCCACCAACTAGTGCAACTTATGAAAAAAAGTACTCAAATTCCTCCTCTAGCTTCCTTTTGGAAGTGCTCATATTTTCCTGGGTTTCCTACATTATTAGCATATATTTTCCTTGTGTGCGAGTTAGGGTTAAATTTAACCATTCATTTTCAATAATTCATAAAAATTTCAATCTACAGCTAAGTTAAATTTACTTCAAAATAATCAACATTTTATTACCAAACCAAGGGAAACACAATTTATCCTAAGACATTCCTTCATAGAAAAACTAACAGAATTTTAGTTATTTAAAACATACCTGGTTTTGCTGGTGACATGATTTTATTTCAAAATGTGGCCTCAAAACCCTTGGTAGTTGTGTTCTTTGGCTTCTCGAAGTTTACCTCTCTTTGTGCATCACAATCTTGACTTTAATTCTTGAATATCCTTACAGGTGAATAGTTTGTCACAAGGTAGAGTGTTATCAAAGCATCTACATGCTTGAGGTGGTGCCAATACGTGTTTTGTTCACCATGTTCATTAATTTCTTATTAAAATGCATTAATTTCTCTAAATAAAGGTGCAATCATGGCCTGTTAGGGTTCAAATCATAAACAACTTGGTTTTTGCTCAGCGCCCACCACTAGAGAAGAAGACAGTGTAGAAGGATTACATGGAAAACTTACATGTCACTTCAATTTTTATGAGGCAAAGGCTTTATAATAAGAGCTACTTTGGATACTTAACAATTAACGATCTAAAGAGGTTTGGATCCTTTAGCACCAAACCTTGGAAAGATTATCGAGAACTATGAAGCTTAATAAACTCACATACTTAACAAAGTATTTCCAAGAACAATGCACATTGCAAATAAGGAAAAAGTGAAACATGTATATAACATGAATTATCCATAAATGCTCAAAAGAAAGTCTAATAATAAATTCCATTACATACATCAAGATGGTATACAATACATCTATTTCAATGTTACATCAATAAGATTTCACCAATACATCTATTTCAATGTTACATCAATAAGCTTTCATCAATACATATATTTCAATGTTACATCAATAAGCTTTCATCAATACATCCCTGGAGTAAAGTTACATTTAACAAATGGGCTATGTAAGCCATACAAAGTAATACAAAGAGTACATCCAAGCATAAAGATTTTTTGATCCTCAACCGCCTTGACACCACTGGTCTTCTTGCAAGCTAAGGCCAAGAGTGTGATTAAGGCACCTTTTCCGACCAACCACAAAGTACATGACTTCCTCGGGTTTCTTCCTAACTCAAATAAATCTCCGGCCCTACACAAGGAGCCTAGAAACCTAGAACAATAAAGTAGGAGGGAACTCTCGATGCATGCCTGATGCCTATATGCATTCCTATACTAGAAACAACATATTTCTTGCATGCAGGATGTGGTAGAGACATATAAAAATTCTAGGCTTTTTATCCATCTTTTTCAATGGTACATTAGCTTGGCCAAGTATTAAAACATAAATGGTAGTTTATGAAGAGGCTAAACTACCATCTCTGTGTGCCCACATTTGGTATCCTGTCCCGAAAGTTTCTCATAAATAAAGTAAATAGTGCATATTTTCACATAAATTGCATACAGTTCAAACATTTAAAGTATAAACAATACAATTTTTTCACAAGTTGCACAAAGTTTCCAAGTTTCTAATTGATTTCCATGAGAAAAATAATTTATAAAATGCATCTCATAACTAGTTTTACATTTCACCATGAATTTACTATAACCAATCTACTACACTCCAATGAATAAAAGTAGTTATATACATATGTGCTCATTTCTACGTGCATGCAAATTATCCAACATTCCACTTCCAAATTTAAATGATTTATTCTAACAATAACAATAACATATTTGTGTAATTTCGAAAGAAATACTTCCAATTTGAAATGTACTCATTCTAAAGAATGAACTTTCTCAATCACATATAAGCATTTGCATATTTATACATATATTTAGAATAAATCAATCCAATATAGAAATACATCAATTTAAAACAAAACATTTATCATTCCAGCCAAATTTGTGATATCTATTTTTCTCAAATTCAATATATACTCATATACCTGAACATATATATATATATATTACATAATTAGAACATATTATCAACCGAAGTAAATCAAACTCAGAAGTTTATAAAAACCAGAATTACTCTATAATTATAAAATATCCACATGTGTAAAAGTATGTATATGTATACATATAAATATATATTCATATATATATATATATATATATGAATATATATGTATATACATTGTATATATATATATATACATATACATATATATACATATATGTATGTATATATGTATGTATATATATACTTAAACATTTATATTTATTGGTAGCCTCCAACAAATTTAATGCATATTGAAAAGATTATGGCAGGCACATATGACAGAGGATTAGCATTACATAGAATGCAGCCAACACCAAATACAAGGAAAAATTGAAATGCAAAAGCACCCTACGTTTGTAAGAGGCCCACAAACCCCTCTAAGAGGGTGCACTGCCTATGGAAGGAAGTGCCCTCTCCACAAACTGCGGCCTATGGAGGGCACTGCCTCCATAGCGCAACCATCCTCTTAGAGGATTGGTGGCTGGGAGGCTCTATGCCTTCTTAATTCTTATAAAATCTTTCCTAATTTAAATTGTTTCACAATTTTTCCCTAAATGATTTTCTACAGGAGTTTATTCAAGAATTTGTTCAACACAGTATTATATATTTATATGTGTATATACAGTTTTGTATATATATGTATATATATATATATGTAATAATATTGCATTCAAGAAAATATGTATTCGGTTTAAAAGAGAATTTTTCCATAATTGTCCCAATATAAGAAATTCAATTCTGAATTTTTTAGTAGTAGAGCAAAAATTCATATATAATATTATATATATTTATATGAATGTATTACATTTATATAAATATATATAATTTTATATAAAAAGTGTAGAACAAAAGAATACAAATTTGTACAGCCAAGAAGTTGAATCACATACAATAAACAAAGCATTTAAAGGCACTCAGCAAAATTTTCAATTGACATATCTACAAGTAAACATTTATTTGAACATTTTGAAAATTGAAATGTAATGGAAAAGATCTAAAAACCTAGAAATTGCTTCCAATTTGAGTTTCCCTTCTTGATTCTTCTCTTTTTACTAGTTTGTTTTCCTAGAAGTCTCCCATAAATTCTCCCCTTCTTCTTATTTCTACTTCTCTTCTATTTCATCTCCTCTTTCACCATTCTGAATTCACTACACTCTAGAAGCCTTCTACCCAACCCCCATTTTTACAGTTATTGTTCTTGTAGTGAAATAAAGATCAAGAAAGGTTATGTTGTTTATGTTATTCTCTTCTCTTTTTAAAGATTTCTTTTAGTTTTCCAATATCTAATCTTGAAAATAATAATAATAATAAAATTTATTCCCATGCACAATATTTATCCTTGATAAATAATAATTAAGAAATTCTATCTTAGTTTCAAACTAAGTACTTATCCTCCATAAATAGTTAGGAAATACCATTTTTAAATTGCAAAAGAAATATTTATCGTAAATAAATAATAAAGAAATATCATCTAATTGCAACTTAAATATTTATTCCAAATAAATAATAAAGAAATATCATTCAATTGCAAATAAAATACTTATTCCAAATAACAAGCATTATCATTTATTTGTAAAATAAAATCTATTTAAATTTGTAATTAATTTTTTTGTTTCATTATACTTTTATTTCACTACTAATTAATTTAATTAACCATTTTAAAATACAAACAATAAAAATAGTCAACCAAATTAAATGTTAAATGCATCTACATGACACTAAGTGCTTGTGTGTGTGCAAGAGAACTATCCCTGCTTTACCCTGCCAAGAAGCTAACCTCCTCTGCCTTAACCACACATTTGGTCTTCGACAACCTGCAGCTCAAGAACACTCAAACACCCATAAATAGATTAGTATCTAGGTAAATTCCAAATCAAAGCAATATAATGCATTAATCCAAATAACACTATTCTATTTTGCTTCAATTTCGAAATAAAAACTATTTTCAATGCATTTCAACCTTTCAAAATTAAAAAAAAAACATTTTCTTATTTCATTTCACAAAACACCATATTATTTATTATTCACTCTACCACATGCCTTCAATCATATATCAAATCCACATAAAGCTGAAAGCAAGGAGCATCATAGTTTGAGACATGACATCCTTCCCTGCTTGGAAGAGCCATCATCTCAATGTCTTATTACAAACATCAACACAATAGATTCTAAAACATTTAGTGTATCATAAGTCACAGTATACAAGAAATAAAAAGTATACTAGGATCTCAAATACGGGAAAGATCTATCAATATCTTTTGCATTCTCCTAGATGGCACTGTCCACCGAATATTGGTCCCCCACTGGACCCTATACTGTATAATATCTTGGTTCCACAACCTAACATTGTGCCTTTCCAGAATCCTAATGGGCTCCACTAGCATCACCCCTAAATCTTGAACCTACAATGCATGCCAATCAAGAATATGAGTAACATCCAGATGATATGGCTTAAGCACTAAAACATGGAAAACATTATGTATGCAAGATAGAGTCGGCAGTAGAGAAAGCCTATACGCAACATGATTAATAACCTCCAAAACATCAAAAGGCCCAACATATCTAGAGGCAAGCTTAGAGCTCTTGGAAAAAGAGATTGAACTCTTATGCAACAAAACTCTCGAGAATACCTTGTCTCCCACTAAAAACTATCTAAAAGTTTTGTTCTTGTCAGCAAAACTCTTCTAATGATCTGAAGCTTGTTTCAACTTTTCCTTGATTAGCTTCATTTGATCTTCCATCTCTCTTAGCATCTCAGGTCCAATAACAATCCTATCTTCCACCTTGTCCCAACTGATAGGTGTACGACATTTGCAACCATACAAAGCCTCAAAGGGTGTCATTCCTAAGGAGGCATGATAGGAGTTATTATAAGAAAACTCCACTAAAGGTAGGTACTCCTCCCACTTATGTTGTTGTTCCATACAGTACATCCTGAGGAGATCATCTACTACCCAATTTACCCTCTCTAATTGACCATTGATCTGAGGATGATATGCTAAGCTAAAGTTCAATTTGGTTCCCAAAGAAGAATTCCATGTAGTCTAGAACCTAGAAGTCATTTGAGTGTCACGATTTGAGATGATTGTCTTTGGAAGTCCATGTAACCAAAAAATCTCCTATACAAATTTCTTCACTAAAACCAAGGATCCATCCTTAAGATTCCTAGGGATGAAGTGAGCTACTTTCATCAATATGTCTACCACAACCAAGATGACATCATGTTGATTCTTGGTCATAGGCAACCCCTGAATAAAATCCATAGTAATTATCTGCCACGCATACTCTAGCACTCTATGTGGGTATAGAAGTCCTACCAGATGCACATACTCATCCTTAACTCACTGGCATTCCAAACATCAAGCTACAAAAGAAGTAACATCTCTCTTAAGTCTAGGCCAGAAATACAATGGACTGAGTCCCTCTACCATTCTTGTCACACTAGGGTGCCCTGAATATGGTGTATTATGAAATTCTTCTAGCACTAGCTCCCTCAATCTTTCCAAGTTAGGAACATACATCTATCCCTGGTACCTCAAGAGTCCATCAATCTCAAACATATATCCAACATATCTATGATCCAAAGGGTTATACTCTAGGGCTTGTTTCACCCTGTCATGATGCTCATCCCCTGGCAAAGCTTGAATCACCTGATGTCTAAAAGTTGACCTTATAGTGACCATAGCTGCAAGATGTCTCCTCCTACTTAAGGCATCTACTACTCTATTTTCTTTCCCTTTTATATATTCAAAGCCAAAATCATACTCACTCAAAAACTCCAACTGTCATCTCTGACAAGCATTCAGGTTGGGCTGAGTAAAGATATAGTACAATCTTGAATGATCTGTTTCAACTCAAAAGGCTTCCCTAAAAGGTAGTGCCTCCACATCTAAAGAGAATGTACTATGGCAGCCAACTCCAAATCATGTGGTGCATAGTTTAATTCATGTTGTTTCAATTTTCTTGATTCGTATGCCACCACTTGTCCATCCTACATAAGAACTATTCCTACACCCTCTCTTGAAGAATATGTTATCACTATAAAGTGCCCATTTGGATCCAGCACAATCAAAATGGGTGCAGAAGTAATTTTCTCCTCCAACAACTAAAAATAATTCTCACACTTTTCACTCCATTCAAATTTCTTTCCTTTTATTTGGAGTGCAGTGATGGGTATTGCAATGCTTAAGAATCCCTTGACAAATTTCCTATAATAACTGGCAAGTCCCATAAAACTCCATAATTCTGAAACATTTTAAGATGCTAGCCACTCCACGATTGCCTTAATCTTATCTGGGTCCACTCCTATCCCATCAACTGAAATAACATGTCCCAAATAGTGTACCTCAGTTTGGTAGAAAGTGCATTTGGACAACTTCCCATAAAGATTGTGATCCCTCAAATGCTACAACACTATCCTTAGATGTTTGTTGTGCTCTTCCTCTAATTTAGAATATATTAAGATATCATCAAGGAAAATTAGGAAAAAGTCATCTAGGCAGCCTCAGAAGATGTTGTTAATCAAATTCATAAAATTTGCAGGGGTATTGGTTAGCCCAAATGGTAACACTGTAAATTCATAGTGCCCGTATCTCGTCCTAAAAGCAATTTTGAAAATATCCTCATCTTTTATCCTAAATTGATGGTATCCCAACCTTAGATCAATCTTCAAGAATAACTTAGCCCCTTTCATCTAGTCGAACAAATTGTCTATCCTAGGGAGCAAGTATTTATTTTTTATGGTAACTTTTTTAAGCATTCTATAGTCAATGCACAACCTTAAGGTCTCATCCTTCTTCTTTACATATATGACAGGAGTTCCCCATGGAGACACACTTGGCCTTATGAAACCCTAATCAAGCAACTCTTATAACTAGGCCTTTAGTTCATGTAATTCAATAGTGTTCATCCTCTAAGGTGCCTTAGACTAGGGCTTAGCTCCAGGTATCAAATCTATTAAGAAATCAAATACTCGCTTAGGTGGTAATTCAGTCAGCTCATCAGGAAGACATCTTGAAATTCCTTCAAAATAGGATGGTCATTAGTTGACAACTCTGAACTATTGGTATCCCTGACCTTTATTGCATAGATAGTACACCTCTTTCTACTAGCCTTCTTTAGCTGCATGGCAGAGATTTTCCTAAGTTCTAAAGGCCTTTTTATACCGTAAATTTCAACATGATTACCCTGATCATTGAAACACCTCACTATTTTCTCTTCACAATCAATGAGGACCTTATGTTTAGAAAGTGAATTTATTCCCAAAATCATGTCATATGATCCCAAGGGTGCTACATACAAATTGACCTGCGTCTCAAAGCTAGGAAGTTCAAGTTTGCTACAAGCTAGGCATTGCTCCACTGTTCTCTCTACCCGATTCCCATATTGGAACTTCCATGAATTAGCCATATATCTGGGTTTAACTGATAATCTAGAGATAACATGAGGATCTACAAAACACTCAGTGGCTCCAGTATCAATTAGGATAGAAATAGGACATCCAAAGAACTTACCCGAAAGTTGGATTGGTGTAGCCTAGTAGCCATCTTGGCAATTATCAATCGCCACATGGATGTGATGCTAATTCTTGTTCTTCTAATTATTCACTCTCTGAGGACACACACTGGAAAAGTGTTCACCACCACATGTATAACAACCTCTTCAGGGTGCTCTAGGTCTATCAAAAACATCTCTCCTATTATTGTTATTGTAATTTTCCCTCTTATTATTTTTTTGATTTCCATCACTGCGGTCTTGAGAATTATTACCCTTCTTGAGATTCTTGATCTACCTGTTATTATTATTATTGCCCTAATTGTTTTGATTCTGACTATTGTTATTCTAATTGTTTCCTTGAGATCTCTTGTTACCATATTTAGCATCCATGCTCTTCCTGTAATTTGCAACCTATTGTAACTTCTTTTCCTACTTGGTTGCTTTTTCAAAAGCCTCATCCATGGTGGAAGGATTATGAATATCCACTTCAGCTCCAATTTGAGGCCTAAGCCCTAGAATGAATTTACAAATCTGAAACCTCTCATCAAGCTAGTACTAGTGTACACATTTGAGCAAGTAGGAAATTTTTTCCCAATACTAAGTTATTGTCATTCCCCCTTGAGTGAGAGTCTAGAATTCAGTTATCTTTTTGTCAAAATACAATTGTGGTAGCCACCTTTTCCTAAACAACTGCATAAATTATTCCCAATTCACCTTGCCATGCAAAAGGTGTTTTTTTTCCTTTTCATTCTCCCACCAAGTGGCAGCTTCACCAATGAGTTGATATGATCCCCTTTCAACCTTATTTTCATTGGAAAAATTTCACAGGGAAAAATACTTCTCCATCTCAATCACCCATGCTTTTTCCCTATCTCCAAATTCTTTTCCATCAAATTTTGGCAGGGAAACCTTCTTGAGGTCCTTTCCCAAATCTTTTACCACCTTACTTAGGTTTCCTTTGGTCTTAGGTTGTTCTGCATTTATATTTCCCTCATTTCCACTAGAATTTGGTCGTTTTTGGCCTGCTCGCCTTTCTTGTTGTAGGTAATCAATCTTGGCCTCCTATCGACTCAACAAGGCTGAGATCTGATCCAACCTATCATTTGTATCACCACGGGATCCACCTCCATGTTGATAAGTTCTAAAATCCATTAAAATTACTCTAGAAACCATAACATTAAGAATAATTAGGCATAGATCCTAGAGTTTAACCTAGATGCTCTGATACCAAAATGTGAAGCTCAATAAACTCACATACTTAACAAAGTATTTCCAAGAACAATGCACATTCCAAATAAGGAAAAAGTGAAACATGTATATAATATGAATTTTCCATAAATGCTCAAAATCAAGTCTAATAATAAATTTCATTACATACATCAAGATGGTATACAATACATCTATTTCAATGTTACATCAATAAGCTTTCACCAATACATTTATTTCAATGTTACATCAATAAGCATTCATCAATACATCTATTTCAATGTTACATCAATAAGCTTTCATCAATACATCTCTAGAGTAAAGTTACATTTAAAAAATGGGCTATGTAAGCCATACAAAGTAATACAAAGAGTACATCCAAGCATAAATATTCTCTAATCCTCAACCACCTTGACACCACCAATCTTCTTGCAGGCTGAGTCCAAGAGTGTGATTAAGGCACCTTTTCTGCCCAACCATGAAGTACATGACTTCCCCGGGTTTCTTCCTAACTCAAAGAAATCCCTGACCCTGCACGAGGAGCCTAGAAACCTAGAACAATAAAGTAGGAGGGAACTCTTTATGCATGCCTGATGCCTATATGCATTTCTATTCTAGAAACAACATATTTCTTGCATGCAGAATGTGGTAGAGACATATAAAAATTATAGGCTTTTTATCCATCTATTTCAATGGTACATTAGCTTTTCCAAGCATTAGAACATAAATGGTAGTTTCTAAGAAGGCTAAACTATCATCTCTTTGTGCCCACTTTTAGCATCCTCTCCCAAATTTTTCTCATAAAGAAAGTAAATAGTACATATTTTCACATAAATTGCATACAGTTCAAACATTTAAAGTATAAACAATACAAGTTTTTCACAAGTTGCACAAAGTTTCCAAGTTTCTAATTCATTTGCATGAGAAAAATAATTCATAAAATGCATCTCATAACTAGTTTTACATTTCACCATGAATTCACTATAACCAATCTACTACACTCCAATGAATAAAAGAAATTATATACATATGTGCTCATTTCTACGTGTGTGCAAAGTATCCAACATTCCACTTCCAAATTTAAATGATTTATTCTAACAATAACAAATTTGTCATAATTTTGAAAGAAATACTTCCAATTTGAAATGTACTCATTCTAAAGAATGAAATTGCTCGATCAAATATAAGCATTTGCATATTTATACATATATTTAGAATAAATCGATCCAATTAAAAAATACATCAATATAAAATAGAACATTTATCATTCCAGCCAAATTTGTGATATCTATTCTTCTCGAATTCAATATATACTCATATACCCAAATGTATATATATATATATATATATTGCATAATAAGAACATATTATCAACAAAAGTAAATAAAACTTAAAAGTTTATAAAAACAAGAATTACTCTTTGTAATTATAAAATATCCACATTTTTGAAAGTATGTATATATACATATACATATATATATATGTGTGTGTGTGTATATACTTAAACATTTATATTTATTGGCAGCCTCGAACAAATTTAATTCATATTGAAAAGATTACGGTAGGTGCATATGATAGAGGATAAGCGTTACACAGAACACAGCCAACATGAAATACAACGAAAAATCGAAATGCAAAAGCACCTTGGGTTTGTAAGAGGCCCAAAGACCCCTATAAGAGGGTGCACTGCCTCAACCTAGAACAATAAAGCAGGAGGGAACTCTCAATGCATGCATGATGCCTATATGCATTTCTATACTAGAAACAACATGTTTGTTGCATGTAGGATGTGGTAGAGACATAAAAATTCTAGGCTTTTTATCCATCTATTTCAATGGTACATTAGCTTTGCCAAGCATTAAAACATAAATGGTAGTTTATGAAAAGGCTAAACTACCGTCTCTATGTTCTCACATTCAGCATCCTATACCAAAATTTTCTCATAAAGAAAGTAAATAGTGCATATTTTCACATAAATTTCATACAATTCAAGCATTTAAAGTATAAAAAATACAATTTTTTCACAAGTTGCACAAAGTTTCCAAGTTTCTAATTCATTTCCATGAGAAAAATAATTCATAAAATGCATCTCATAACTGGTTTTACATTTCACCATGAATTCATTATAACCAATCTACTACACTCCAATGAATAAAAGCAATTATATACATATGTGCTCATATCTACGTGTGTGCAAAGTATCCAACATTCCACTTCCAAATTTAAATGATTTATTCTAACAATAACATATTTGTGTAATTTCAAAAGAAACACTTCCAATTTGAAATGTACTCATTCTAAAGAATGAACTTGCTCCATCACATATAAGCATTTGCATATTTATACATATATTCAAAATAAATTGATCCAATACAAAAACACATCAATATAAAACAAAACATTTATCATTCTAGCCAAATTTGCGATATCTATTCTTCTCGAATTCAATATATACTCATATACTCAAATGTATATGTGCATATGCATATATATATATCATAATCAAAACATATTATCAACAGAAGTAAATAAAACTCAAAAGTTTATAAAAACAAGAATTACTCTATGGAATTATAAAATATCCACATGTGTTAAAGTATGTATATATACATATATATATACTCAAAAATTTATATTTATTGGAAGCCTTGAACAAATTTAATGTATATTTAAAAGATTATGGTAGGCGCATATGACAAAGGATAAGCGTTACACAGAACGCAGCCAACATGAAATACAAGAAAAAATCAAAATGCAAAAGCACCCTGGGTTTGTAAGAGGCCCATAGACCCCTTTAAGAGGGTGCACTTCCTATGGAGGGCAATGCCCTCTCCACAAGCTATGGCCTGTGGAGGGCACTACCTCCATAGTGCAACCATCCTTTTAGAGGATGGGTGGCTAGGAGGCTCTGTGCCTTCTTAATTCTTGTAAAATCTTTCCTAATTTAAATTGTTTCACAATTTTTCTCCAAATGGTTTGCTATAGGAGTTTATTCAAGAATCTGTTCAACATAGTATTATATATTTATGTGTATATATAGTTTTGTATATATATATATATATATATATATATATATGTAATAATAATGCATTCAAGAGAAAATGTATTCGGTTTAAAAGAGAATTTTTCCATAATTGACCCAATATAAGAAATTCAATTCTGAAATTTTCAGCAGTGGAGCACAAATTCATATATAATATTATATATATTTATATGAATGTATTACATTTATATAAATATATATAATTTTATATAAAAAGAGTAGAACAAAAGAATACAGATTTGTACAGCCAAGAAGTTGAATCACATACAATAAACATAGCATTTAAAGACACTCAACTAAATTTTCAATTGACATATCTACAAGTAAACATTTATTTGCACATTTTGAAAATTGAAATGCAATGGAA
>VDFB02068476.1:0-49984 GCA_007258455.2 Sequoia sempervirens
GATCTTCATTTGGTCTTCCATTTCTCTGAGCATCTCAGGGCCAATCACAACCTTGTCTTCTACTCTATCCCAACTAATGGGTGTCCTACATTTACGTCCATAAAGAGCTTCAAAAGGTGCCATACCCAAAGAAGCATGGTAGGAGTTGTTGTAATAAAACTCCACCAAAAGCAAATACTCCTCCCACTTATGTTGCTGCTCCATACAATACATGTGGAGAAGATCTTCTACTACCTGATTCACCCTCTTTGTCTGACCATCGGTCTGAAGATGATATGCGGAACTAAAATTCAATTTAGTTCCCAGGGAAGAGTTCAGTGTGATCCAAACCCTGGAAGTCATCCAAGTGTCTCGATTTGAAATGATCGTTTCTGGTACTCCATGCAAATGGAAGATTTCTTGAACAAATTTTCTTGCTAAAACCTTTGAACTATCCTTGAGATTTCTAGGAATGAAATGAGCAACCTTTGTCAACTTATCCATCACAACTAGGATGGTATCATGTCAGTTCCTAGACATTGGCAACCCCTAAATAAAATCCATAGTGATAACCTGTCATTTATACTCTGGCACCCTATGAGGATATAAGAGTCCTGCCAGATGCACATGCTCAGCCTTGACTCACTGGCATTCTAAGCATTAGGCTACATAAGAAGTAATATCCCTTTTAAGTCCTGGCTAGAAGTACAGTTGCCTAAGTCCTTCCATCATTTTTGTAATACTAGGATGTCCTGAGCATGGTGCATTCTGGAATTCCTCAAGCACCAACTCTCTCAAGTTTGCAGAACTAGGAATGTACATCCGCCCCTAGAATCTCAAGAGCCCATCTGATTCAAATACATAGCCATCATATCGCCGATCCGAGGAATTCACCCCTAGGGCTTGTTTCACCCTTTCATAATGTTCATCCCCAAGTAAGGATTGAACTACCTGCTGCCTGAAATCTGATTTTATGGTAACCATGGCTGCAAGGTGCCTCCTTCTACTCAAGGCATCAGCCACCCTATTTTCCTTACCCTTAATATATTCAATAGAAAAGTCATACTCACTCAAAAATTCCAGCCCTCACCTCTGTCAGGCATTAAGATTGGGTTGAGTGAAGATATATCTCAATTATGTATGATCTGTCTTTAGTTCAAAAGGCTTTCCCAAGAGATAGTGTCTCCACATTTGCACTATGGCTGCCAACTCCCAATCATGTGGTGCATAATTTAATTCATGTTGCTTTAACTTTCTCAATTCATATGCCACCACTTGCCCTTCTTGCATAAGAACTGCTCCTACCCCTTCCCCTGATGCATCAGTAGTAACTATGAAATGACCATTCGGATCTGGCACAACCAGGATGGTTGCAGTAGTGAGTTTCTCCTTAAGCAACTGAAAAGCTCTCTCACACCTATCACTCCACTCAAATTTATTTTCTTTCTTCTGTAGTGCAGTGATGGGTGCTGCTATTGTCGAGAACCCCTAAACGAATCTCCTATAATAACCTATGAGACCCATGAAACTTCGAACCTCAGAAACATTCTATGGTGCTGGCCAATCCATGATTGCCTTAATCTTTTCTAGATCCACTGCTATCCCTTCTGCTGATATAACATGTCCCAAATAGTGTACCTTAGATTGGAAGAAGGTACATTTAGACATCTTTCCATATAGCTTATGTTCTCTCATTTGCTGGAACACAATTCTCAAATGCTTTTCATGTTCTTCCTCTAACTTAGAATAGATCAAGATATCATCAAGAAAGATTAGGACAGAGTTATCTAAGCAATCTCAGAAGACACTATTCATTAGATTCATGAAAGTTGTAGGGGCATTACTTAGCCCAAATGGTAGCACCATAAACTCGTAGTGCCCATACCTTGTTCTAAAGGAAATTTTGTGAATATCTTCTTCCTTCAACCTCAACTGGTGGTACCCCAATCTCGAATCAATTTTTGAGAATACCTTGGCGTCTTTCAGCTGGTCAAACAAGTCATCAATACGTGGGAGCATGTATTTGTTCTTGATAGTGACCTTGTTAAGCATCTTATAGTTAATGCATAACCTCAAGGTCCCATCCTTCTTTTTCACAAAAATAATCGGAGCTCCCCAAGGCGACACACTTGGTCTAATAAAACCCTACTTCAATAATTCCTCCAGTTGGGCCTTAAGCTCAAATAATTATGTCGTGTTTTCATCCTGTAAGGAGCTTTAGACTGAGTTTCTACTCCTGGTAGCAAATCAATAGAAAAATCAAACACACGCCTAGGCGGTAGCTCAGTTAGCTCTACAGGAAAAACATCCTCAAATTCTTTCAAAATGGGATGTTCATTAATTGAGGATTCTTTCTCATCAAGGTCCTTGACCTTTATTGCAAAGATAGTGCATCCCTTCCAACTTGCCTTTTTCAACTACATGGCGGAGACTTGCCTAAGCTCTAAAGGCTTTTTAATGCCACAAAGCTCCACATGGTTTCCTCTATCATCAAGACACTTTATTGACTTCTCTTCACAATCAACAAGAGCCTTATGTTCAGAGAGCCAATTTATCCCTAATATTACATCGTAAGACCCCAACGGTTCAACATACAAATTCACTTGCGTTTGAAGGTTAGGGAGTTCAAGTTTACTGAAATGCATGCATTGCTCTACCTTCCTCTCTACCTGGTTTCCATACTAAACTTTCCATGATTTTTCCATATAACTCGGTCTGACTGATAACTTAGTCAAAACATGAGGATCTACAAAACTATCAGTAGCACTAGTATTAATCAAAATAGAAACAGGGCATCCAATCAATTTACCCAATAGCTGGATAGGAATGGCTTGATAATCTGCTTGGCAATTGTCAACCGCCGCATGAATATGATGCTAATTCCTGTTATTCTATTTGTTACTCCTTTGAGGGCACAGACTGGCGTAATACTCACCACCACAAGTATAACAACCTCCTCGAGGTGCTTTGGGCTTGTCAAAAAAATCTCTCCTGTTATTATCATTCCTTTTATTGAAATTTTCCCTCTTGTTGTTATTGTTCCTGTTTCCATCATTACGGTCCTAAGGACTACCATCCCTCTTCAGATTTCTAATTTTCCTGTTATCATTCCTTTGATTGTCCTATTTTCTCTAACCACCTTGATTGTTGTTACCTTGATGATTTCCCTAAAACTTCTTATTGCCATACTTGGTTTCCTTACTCTTCTTATAGTTAGTAGCTTGCTATAGCTTGTGCTCTTGCTTAACTGCCAAATCAAAAGATTCATCCATGGTGGCTGGATTATGCATATCTATTTTGTTTCCAATTTGAGGTCTAAGCCCCAAAATAAATTTTTAAACTCGAAACCTCTCATCATGCTAGTACTAGGGTACGTACTTGAGCAAGTGAGAGAATTTCTCCCAATACTAGGTCACTATCATGCCACCCTGTATAAGAACCTGGAATTCTATCATTTTTTTATCAAAGTAATATTGTGGTAACCACCTCTTTCTGAACAGCTGTAGAAACTTATCCCAAGTTACCTTCCCATGCATAAACTGCTTATTTTCCCTTTCATTCTCCCACCAAGTAGCAGCCTCATCGGTGAGCTAATAAGAACCCCATTCTGCCTTTGTTTCATCAAATAAATTACGTAGTGCAAAATACTTCTCCATCTCTATAACCCAAGCTTCTGCTCCATTTCCAAAGTTTTTCCCATCAAATTTCAGAGGAGTGACCTTCTTAAGGTCTTTTCCCAACTCCTCAGCCACCCTATTTATATTTCCTTCATTTATAGGTGGTTCAACATTTGTTTCTCCATTGGTTACATTTGTGTTTAACCCTTGACAACCAACTTGCCTCTCCTGTTCTAGTTCCTCAATTCTAGCCCCTTGACTTCGCAGCAAGGCCAAAATTTGGTCCAATTTATCATTGGGATCTCCATGAGATCCTCCAGCCTACTGGTAAACTCTACTCTCCATTTATGGTTACCCTGGTTAAAGCACAACGTCAGACGTAGTTAGGCATAGGTCCTAGACTTGAACCTTGCTGCTTTGATACCAAAATATAACGCTTGCGAGATGGTCTTTTCTTCTTGACATTACCCATGAAAAATCCAATGGGAAAAGGCTCGAAATGGCTAAAAATCAAAAGGTAGAGGGCATTGGTGTTATGGTGTGAATGGTGAAAGATTCATCAAGCATAGAGTTGCAGGAGGCAGAGCGTTTTCATCAACAGGTGGTTTCCTTTCTCTGTCTTATGGAGAAAATTAGTGATGGTTGATCTATGAGGATCAACAAAATGGAAAAAAAAAGAGCTAAGTCGCAAGCCATTGTAATTGTGATGGGAAAAATTTGATGCATGAATGTGGCACGAGTAGGTTAGTTGGCTGCTTCTTGGAGCCTAGCTAATTGAAACGTCAGGCAATGGTAATCGTATTACATTAAGAATGTTGAACAAAGGAAAGTGAAAAGATTGGTGAATTGAACATATTCGAATCTAGTGAAAGAAGATCTATGTGGATTAAGCATTCTGAATTCATAATAGTCAGAGGTCTATCTTCCTTACCAGTGGACAAAGTGGGTCTTGTGTTGCATGTTATCTTATGGAGTTAACAAAGGAAGAAATGGTAGTACGATATTTAGAAAATCAATGATTATGAATGGGCGACGACATTCATACCGTTCGATGTTCAAAATCTAAATCTTCAAGGTACGCATGCAGGTCCATCTTGAGATCGGCATCTCCAATAAGGTAAGTTCTGTTTTGAGTTTTCTTAAGATGATGTGAGCGGAGAGTGTAATTTGGTAAGGAATCTTTACCACCCAGTATCAAATTCATTAAATCGGTTTGTTGATGGTTTGTATTGACATTTTGGAAGTAGTCTTATCTTCTATAATCTAATATGAAAATTTTGAATGTTCAAGAGTAATTCCTGGGATGGTTAGGATTCAGATTGCCTAGTTCGTAATAATGAAATCCAACCAGTTTGGCTAACTCGAACAGTGGCTTATATTCTGTATTCTTTTTCCTTCCGTATTTTTGCTTATTACATGGGACTTAGATATAATTAGGGACCCATGAATTATCAAAAAACCTGTATGGAGCGAGGGGCACTTGAACAATTGCTAAATTCTGATGGCCCAAACTTATGTCTGATTGGGTAATCTTTCGTTAGCATCAAAAGGTTTACTCTTGTTTGAGTGATAAAATTTTAGGTTCAGAGATTGCAAGTCTTGAGTCCTTATTTGCAGCCATGAGGCAAATGCATCGATGCAATATGAAATTTGAAAGCCATAATTTATGGGGCTAGTTTCACTGAATGAATTCTCTATCAATATTGGTCCTTTTAAATATAGTGGATTTAGTAATGTGAAGAGAAATGGAAAGTTCAGATACAAGAAAATAGATAGATACTTCTCTGGTATGGAGATTGATGTAAGTTGGTCTGATCATATTCCTTGAACTCTCCTCAGAAAAACCCCTATGGATTCTTTTTCTCTGTTGCCTAAGGAACGAAATAATCAATGTTCAATAAATAAGCTTTAACCTTGATGTGTTCGTCATTTTAGTAATTCCCTCAAAGATTGGGATACAGTTTCATATGTATTATCCTTGAATAGAATATTGAAGGACTAGCAGTTGTTGATGTAATTAAGGGTAAATTAGAAATAGGTTTCCATTATGATCCATTCATATTTTCTTTAGTACTTCCATTGAAAACCTCAATAAGGAGATGTTTCAGTAAATTGTTTTAGAACTTAAGGTTAGAAATTTATCGGATGATAGGAAATTCTTTTTAATTGATAAAGCAGATAGAACTATACCTGTTTCTATTGTTAATGTTGGAATGTATGATACCTTTTGTTGCTCAACTGGGTACTGACATGAAGTGATTTCTAGTTTAATTTACATTTAGAGAATGGTGTTGGAGTATTCTGTATTTCAAAGATAGATTCAGGGAAAAAGGCTTCAACTGCTACTGAGATTATCTGCAAGCCACTCTTTTGGGAATACTGAGTTTTGAAATTAAAGCATGGCAACTTAGGATTATAAACCAGTAATCATTATAATTAGAGAATGGAATTCTATTACTTCATCTAACTATACTTGCTTATGAATTAGATTTGGGAATTTCTCATAACTGTAGAGAAGATCATACCAAAGAGTCCAATTTGGATGATCTAATAATTTGTTGTTGCAAGAAACACAACCAAAAGGGGGGTTTTTCAACCTTGATAGAATCAATAGAGATATAATGATACACAACAATTTTGGTAGAGTGGAAGATCAAGATGGTAAACCTATGGACTGTGATAGACACACCAGATCTTTTCTTCCTGGTAAGTTATTCATCTTTGAATTTGTGCATTTAGTGCGTATGTCTATAATAGTTGTATAGAATGCATATTATAGGATTACTTTGTTATTTTTTTTAACAGAATCAATGAAATCTGCATTGATGTTCTATTGAATTTAATATCAACTTTTATTTGTTATGTGTATAACATCCAAAAGCAAATAGAAAGATTCTTTAATCCATTAAGAGTTGATGGAATAAAGAGGACTTATGAAATTATATAAATAGATTTATTTCATTGAGTGTACCCATTTGTAGTGGACTCAAGAAACATATATATAACATTAAAAGAGTACATAGAATATTTATTTAAGTTACTAAGAGTTGAATTGCAAGAAAGGAATTATGGGATATGGATATATCACTTAAGTGTAGAATATTAATGTTTGGTGGTAAATTGAGTATTTTTCTTTATATAGATGAATATTAGTTGTTTGAACTTAGTAAATTATTTCTATTGTTAGATAATTTTCCTCACTTGAACTATAATTTATTGAACCTCATTGTTAAGGCATTAGTGAGTAATTTCCTGACACATTTTACAATATGATGATTTATCATATGGAATATGTGATGATATGAATAACTTCTCTCTCTCTCTCATGTTATTGTTTTGTATTTCTTTACCTATCCATCTGATGTTGAAATTACTAATCATCAAGTTATGAACTTTGAAGTAAAGCTCAAGAACGCGTTAATGAAGAATATGAAGGTATGCATCATGATATGTTCATTCATAATTCATTTATTTTATTTCATTTCAAGGTTTGAATACTAAAATGGGGTTTGACCAAGGTAAACCCCTATTCACTAACATTTTCTTGTAGGTCTAGGTAGTTGACACCTGGATGAGCAAGCCTTCCTTGTGTTTGCATCATTAGGTTGGTCAAATATGATATACCTGTAAGTTATTTACTTTTAGTAAAGATGATGCTTATATCTATACTAACAAATTATTTAACTTATTCAATAGACCTCGATTCATTGATGTGCAAGTTATTCCATTCTTATAAGTGATGAGAATTATATAATTATTCCTCATAATTCTCTTTACTAAACAATTATTTGGTTCTATTAAATTATTTTGGAATTGAGGATTGTAACTAGCAAGTGAGTTAATCTCGAACCCTTGTTAGCAAAAATCATACATAGCGATGAATATCCCTTGAAGAACAAAGATTCTAATTGCTGAGATAAGAACTAACTCACATCGACTTTAGTGTAAAATCAAGAGGTGGAAAAAGCCAAAGGAAGCTTGGGAAGAGAAAGTTTGTGTTTTTTGCACTCCAAGATAGTGAGATAAAATAATAATAATAATAATAACACTTTTTATTTATTTATTTATTTATTGTGAGGCCTAGAGTGACGAGGGCCAATTATGCTAGTATTTTGGTTGATGTTGATCTACCTTATTTATTTATTGAGGGGATAATTGAAAAAGTAATAAAACACATTATCACAATTAATAAGAAAATAAATGAAAGACATATGACTTGATTGACATGACTATCCATAGAATATTTTTAACCTCATAAATATTAAAAATTATTTTATTCTATTATTCTATTCTATTCTCCCATTGTAAATACTAAAAATTATTATATTCTATTCTCCCATTGTCAGTGATAAAAATTATTCTATTCTACTATTCTCCCACAGTACATCCACTTAAGGATTCGATGCAACATGCCACCATTTCAATGGTCGCTTCCACCTTAAAAAGAAATGTAATGCAGTTGATCCTGAAGCGAACTCAAGTCGTTTTGACAAATAATCACAGTCGATGGCTTACGGTTATGTTTGCCCAGAGAACCTGAGATTTACTCAAGATTCCATAAAAAATACGTTCAAAGAGCCTTACGAGTATCAACGCATAGATGATGCAATCGATCAAATTGAAAACAACCAGTTGAGTCCAGCAGTCTTCATGCCCTTGACCATGGTTCACCACAGAAGCGTGCTGTGGTCTCTGGACAATAGAAGGCTGTGGGTGCTGAGAAAAGATGGAGTGCCCACAGTGAAGGTGATTTTGGTTTTGCCAAATTTTAACAGAAGATCGGAAGAATTCTTCTCCTGTTTGAGTGATCCGCTCTTGGAAAGGAAATATTCTAGTGCTAACTACTTTCCTCGTGTACGAGGAGGTGTGAGGTATGTGACCATCAACCGTGGCAATGGCAGGAGTGCTGGTGCTTGGCCTCCACCAATAGCAGTTGCAAGCGCAGTAGAAGCAAACAGGGCTCCTCCACGTCATGGCAGGAGTGGTAGTGCAGGCACAGCACAAGCAAATAGGAATCTTCCCCAGTCCACACGTATTCGTCCATCGCCACATCCACGTCCTTTACTAATGCCCTCACTCTCAAACAAGAAAGCTTCAGATTCTTTATGGGGGAAAGTATTGCATTTTGTGAACTATGTTGTGGATAAGGGCGTCGGCTTCTTTCGTCGGCCGGGCTTATCCGGCACACTCTAAGGGTACACTCCTTAGGTGGTCGGGCCCACAAGCCCATTTAACTGCACTATAGATGAAACTAGACTAGGATTGTAAAGAAGATTCTCAGAACTCTTCCTGATGCTTATAGTGAGAAGGTGAGTGATATTGAGTAGAGTATAGACTATAAGACTTGTACTAAAGATCTGTTGTTAGGATTTTTGACATCTTATGAGATGAGGAAAATGAATCTAAGAAATGGAGGCAAATCAAAGACTTCTTTTAAAGCTACAAAATTTGAAGATCCGGATGAATAAATTTTTTATGAAATAGAAGATAACTTTGTAAGAAGAATGAGAAAAGGCTCTGGTAAGTATGAAGGTAAGTTTCCCTTTAAATTCTTTAGTTATGGAGAAATAGGTCATTATGCTGCAAAGTGTTTGGAAAGAGCTAAAAGGAATAAATAAATATATGAGAAGGAAAAGAAAGGAAAGAAAATTAACAGGTCTTACTATGTGAATGAGAATGCTAGTATTTTAGATGAAGATTCAGAATATGAAGATCTAGATGACAATGAATTCTTGTTATTAGCAATTAAGGATGAACCTACTTCTATTGATTTAGATAAGCAGGTAAAGGAAAGCCCTCCAGAGAAGGAGAAAAATGAAGGTACAGTTATCCCTACCCTACATGTTAAATAAGAAAATAATTTTTGGGTAGTTGATAGTGGTTACTCCCATCACATGACTAGTGATAAGAGTAAGCTTGTTAAGCTTGAGAAATATTATGGAGGCTTGGTTATGTTTGGAGATGATACTGGTGCTAAAATCTATGGGATAGATTCAATAAATATTAATGGAAAGCATCATATTGACAATGTTTACTATGTTAAGGGTTTGTGATGTGAGATCCAAAAAGCATTGGTTAGATGTGTAGAAAAGGATATGATCTTGTGTTTAAGGATGAGAAATGTGAGATCCATCAAGGATGCAGAACATTGATTGCTATAGGAAAGAAAACTGAAGGGAATATTTATCAACTTAAGGGTGTTGATGGACAATTATTTTTGACTTAGATGAATGATGGTGGTATATGGAATAGAAGAATGTGTCACATGAGTTTTGATAAATTGGAAAGGATTAGTGTTGTTTAGGTCGTGAGAGATATACCAAGAATTTCAAATCCTATTAATGCTATTTGTAGGAATTGTTAGTTTGGGAAGCACGCAAGAAATAATTATATATCAATGGAAGAATCTACTACTAGACTACTGGATTTAGTTCATACAAATCTTTGTGGTCTTATGAGAGTGAGAAGTCTACTTGGTGAAAGGTAATATATGATTTTAATTGATGATTATTCTAAATATTACATGGGTTACATTTCTTAGAGAAAAATTAGATGCATTAGATAGATTCAAGGCATTCAAGGCTATGTTTGAAAATCAAGTGAATTTGGAGATAAAATTCTTAAGATATAACAGAGGTGGAGAATTCACCTCCCATGAGTTCAATATGTTTTGTGATGTGCATTGAATAAAGAGAAAATTATCTGCTCTGAGAACTCCTTAGCAGAATAGAGTTGTTCTTGAGGAAAAATAGAACAATTCAAGAGGATGCTAGGTCAATGATTACTGAAGTTGAATTACTAAAATTTTACTTGAAAGAAGTTATTCATACTATTGTTTATGTGTTCAATCGAGTTCAAGCAAGAGAAAATAGTACAAAGACTCCCTATGAACTATGGCATGGAAGAATTCCTACAGTTAAATATTTCAAGGTATTCGGAAGCAAATTCTATATTAGAAGAGATGAGGAAACTTTGGGTAAGTTTGATGTAAGAAGTGATGAAGGCATATTTCTTGGATACTCTACTATTAGAAAGGCATACATATGTTTCAATAAAAGACTAAGGAATATTTTAGAAAGAACTCGAATGTGAAGGTAGATGAGACAATAAAGAACACTATTAATGTTGATGGATGTGTGTCTGATGAGCATAATTGCGCAAGAATAGAAGATGGAAGAATAGGATAAAGATGAGCAGAAGAAACATGATGAAAAAAATGAAAGAGAAGAAGATTCTTTGGTGATGACTCTTAGGACACCAAAATTTGTATAGAGGAATCATTCAACAAATCAGATTATTGGAGGAAAAACAAAAGGTGTGCTAACCAGAAGTAAAGCTGCTGCTAAATTTAATTTGTTTTTATTCTCTAAAATTGAGCTGAAGATAGTAACTAAAGCATGTAAAGATGAACATTGGAAGGAAGCAATGAAATAACTTTTTTAGATTGAGAAGCATCAAAATTGGGAACTAGTCCCAAGATCGGTACAGATAAAAATATCATTGGATCAAAATGGATTTATGAAAATAAGTTGAATGAGAATGGAGAAGTTGCTAGAAATAAAGTGAGGCTTGTGTGTAAAGGCTACTCACAAGTAGAAGGAATATATTTACAAGAGACTTTTTCCCTAGTAGTAAGAATGGAAGCTATAAGGATGTTCTTGGTATTAGCTACTTATAAAGACTTCAAAGTCTATCAGATGGCTGCCACGTCAAAATGGTGAGTTGGAAGAAGAAGTTTACATGGAACAACCGAAATGATTGCAATTAAAAAATGAATTGGATATGGTGTGTAGATTGAAGAAAGATTTATATGGACTGAAGCAAGCTCCTAGAGCTTGGTATGCAAGGTTAGAAAGGTCTTTGATATAGCAAGGATTTAACAAAGGTACGATAGATAGTAATTTGTACTTTAATATTGAAAATGACAAAGTCTTGATTGTAGTTGTATATGTTGATGACATTATTTTTGGAGGAAATAAAAAGATGTGCAAGATGTTTGTGGAAGAGATGTAGAAAGAATTTGAAATTTCTATGTTTGGGGAGATGAATTTCTTTCTTGGGATGTCGATTAATCAAACAAAGAAAGAAAGTTTCATTTCACAGTCTAAGTATGTAAGAGAGATGTTGAAGAAATTTGGGATGGACGGTTCCAAACCGGTAAGTACTCCTATGGTGACTAGTTACAAATTGGGTAAAGATGTTGATTCACCTGAGGTTGATTAGAGCAAGTATAGATCTATGATTGGTGGATTACTGTATTTGATTACTACTGGACCAAATATTATGCATGTGGTCTATCTTGTGGATGGATTTCAAGAAGATCCGAAGGAAACACATTTTGTTGTAGTTAAGAGAATATTTAAATATTTGAATGGCACTCTAGATTATGGATTATGGTATCCTAAAGATACTAACTTTACACCTAGTGCATATATAGATGCAGATTGGGTTGGATGTGTAGATGAGAGAAAAAGTACAAGTCGCAATGCATTCTTTCTTAGATGTAGATTGGTGGCATGGTTGAGTAAGAAGCAAGATTCAATCTCTTTGTCTACTGCTGAAGCTGAGTATATTGTTGTTGCATCCTGTTGTACACAAGTGTTATGGATGAAACAAACATTGAAAGATATCGTGCAGTGATATATGATGATCCCATTTCTCTCTTTTGTGATAATACAAGTGTAATTAACATTTCAAAGAATCCTATGATACACTTGTTGACGAAGCATATATCTATTAGATAATATTTCTTTAGAGAGAAGGTCAAGGAGAATGAAGTCAAGCTTGAGTATGTTTTGACAAAGGATCAGATTGCAGATATATTTATGATGGATTCATGGTTCTATCTTTTTGGACTGATGTTTTGGTGGCTACCCCTCAAGGGGAGCAGGTAGTTTTCAAGTGTTGTCATTGTGAGTTTTCATGTGAAAGGAAGATTCAATGGACATATATTTTGTGTTTTCCATTGATTTCAAATGGGGAGAGAAAGCATGTGAAAAGGAGAAAAAAACTAATGAGAGAAAGCAGGTAATGAAGAAGATGATCTTTTGAGGGGGAGAAACAAAAAGAAAAATATTGAGAATTATATTTACATTTGGTATGGTGCCTTTGATGGTTTTCACATCATGCATTTCCATCAATGACAAAGGGAAAGATTGTTGCAAGAATAGAGAAAGGAATGAAGGTGTTGTCATTGATGTCAACTGGTCAATTGGTTATCTACTAGTTGTTGTTGGTTGTATATGTTGAGAATATTGAGAAAATTATATTAAAGGAAGATTACAGGGATTCAGTTGTTGCTTTGATATTTTCCATTATGTTCGTGTAGTTCAAATATGATGGTCATGATTGTTGAAGGTCGTTATATCCAGATGTTTGGCTATTGGTTTATTGTAGAGTTTGAGTTGTGTTCACTAGTTGTGAACTATGTTTCTCTATGTTCTAATTGAATTCTGAGAGAAAGGTTGTTGGTCCAGATTTCTCTTTCATGAATTCTTTTGATTTGTGGTTCCAGAGTTAAGATGTTTTGATTGCATTGAAGACATTTTTGGTTTCTGGAAGTTCTGAGCTTAATTATTCTATGTGTTTTATACTAGTTTGGTCGACCGTGTGTTAAGCATTATTTTCAATGTTAATGAAGCATGTTGGATCTATTTTTAGGTCCTGATGAAGCATGTTTTTGGGTGAACCTTATTATAATTCCACCCTAAGATGTTTGGTGCCGACCTAATTTGAATTTGAAGTTGGATGGCCGGCTTTGTGTCTTTTTCAAGGTTGGAGAGAGTATAAATATAGCATGAGCTTGTAATGAAAATCATACAAGGGAAAATAAGGAAAATAAGTGAAAGAGTAGACATGACTTTGATGCTATTCAAAAAGTGTGTGTGAGTTGTGTGTGGGAGTTTAGTGTGAAGATTAATGTTGAGTTTCTGGATGCAGTGAGCAAAAGACAAACTTTATCATTCAAACAAGTTGATCAAGTAACTATGGTGGAATCCTTTATTGCATTAAGATTGTAGTCTCTCTGTATCAAGTGTTCTTTTTCTTCTTTGTATCTCTGTGGCAATGAGCCCTCTGAGTTGTAGCCCTGTGGATAGTGAGTCCTTACTTCAAGCAATGAGCCTTATCCCAGGTAGTGAGTATTGTTTCAGGCAATGATCCTTTTTGTAATCAATTTTGATATTCTCTATAGTGTGAGTTAATCCTCATTGTGGTTTTTCCCTTATTGGGTTTTCCACATAAATCTAGTGTTCTTGTGTTTATGTGTTGGATTTTAGTTTCTGCATTGGTATTTGATGATTAATCATTTAAGTAGTTTTAAGTATTAGTTCCAGTGATTGAATTAAAGGTTAAAATCTATGACAACTGATTCACCCACCCCCCTCTCAGTTGTCTTATTCAACACCTTAAAGATTAATGACTAGGGAATGGGGTTGGATATAAAATGAAATTAGTACCACTTGATAACCAAGTTTGATAGCCCATCGATACAAAAACTTTATTAGGAAAAGTCATCATTTTTACTTGGGATAGATGAAATAAAATCCCAAATAAATTGAAAGGATAAAAAACCAATACTTAAGATATATTTCTACAAGGGCATGACTGGGTAGTCAAGATTAGTAGAAAGGATATGATAGTATAGGAAACTACAACAACTCAAAACTTTGACAACTCATAAATGGCTCTTGTGGTTGAACACTTAATTTTTTTTGGAAATTTTGGGGATATTGAAGCATGATAAATAGATAGGAGATAGCTTAGAATAAACTTAAGAATTTTCTTAACAAAATCAAACCCACTTATATTTTCTTAGATTGATTGTTAGAGGTGGGTCAACACAAAGCCAACATAACATATGAGTAAAAATAGCCAAATCTACAAAATTAGACCTACATATTTGGATTCTAATAGGTTACTCTCACCCAAAAGATACCACACTAATTCCCTTATCCTATGCCCATAGCCTACAAAATTGCCTTCTTCCTTTAGTGATCTCTATGCCATGTCTAGGCCTTACATGAATTATTTAAATAAAAATTTAAGGGGTTGTTTTTTAAACATCACACCCTTTCATAAATAATTAATTTAATTCCTTTGCACTATTTTTCTCGTAGGTGTATTCAGTTAGATTTGGATACATAAAATTCCTAGCCCAAAGAGAGCCCCAAGGAGGTAGAATACACCCCTTTCATCAGTTGGGAGCCCATGGATGAAGGAAAGACTTACCTAATGGAGGATGGGGTAACCCTAATGGTTGAGACCCACATTCTAATGCTAGCTCTACAACACATGTTGCTTAGTTATAATTTTATTTTTCTTATGTTTGTTTTTATGTTTATGAACTATAAAATATGATGCTTGGTGACTTTCCTTTTTACGATTGTGATTTTTTTTTTAAATTACTAGTTATTTGGTATTTTGTCTCGCCTTTTTATTGATTTAATTATAGTACAATCCCATGCCACCCACTTATTTTTGTGAAATCACTATACATTTTCAACTTTGATTTTTAATATATAACTTGAACCTATAAAAAGAAAATAAAACTTTAATTTTTAGTCTATAATTTAATTAAAAATCAATTTTGTTTTTAATTTCTAATCTATGACTATCATTCATTAAAATGAAAAAGAAAAAGAAAAAGAAAAAACAATGACAATGAGCAAGATGCTCCACTCACTAATAATCTATTATGACTAGGTATAATTCATTAAAAAGTAAAAGGGCAAAAAAAAGGAAGAAAAGGAAAATGGCTAAGATTCTCCACTCACTAATGATGGTTGCTTCCACGATAAGGGAAACCGAAATGCCATTAATCATGAAGCGAGCGCAAGTTGTTTTCACAAAAAAACACAGCCGATGGCTCACAGAGATGTTTGCCCAGAGAACCTGAGATTTACTCAAGATTCAATAAAAAATACGTTCAAAAAGCCTTATGAGTATCAGCGCATAGATGACGCAGTCGATCAAATTGGAAACAACCAGTTGAGTCCAGCAGTCCTCATGCCTTTGCATGTCGTTCAACACAAAAGCGTGCTGTGGTCTCTGGACAATAGAAGGCTGTGGGTGTTGAGAAAAGCCGGAGTGCCCACGCTGAAGGTGATTTTGGTTCCGCCAAAGTATAACAGAAGATCGGAGGATTTCTTCTCCAATTTGACTGATCCGCTGGTAAGACGATATTCTAGTGCTAACTATTTTCCTCGTGTAAGAGGAGGTGTGAGATCTGTGGGCACTAACCGTGGCAATGGCAGGAGTGCTGGTGCTCCCCCTACACCAATACCACTACCCCTCCACTACCCAACACCAGTTTTCGGCGCAGCACAAGCAAATAAGAGCACATGTATACATCCAGCTATACCTCCCCACCATCTCAGAACTGGTACGGTAAGATTCGACATCCCTGCTCAAGTTAATTATGAAGCCAGTTCAATTTCTTTTCACAAAGAATCACAGCCTCCACCAATACCATTTCTCCTCGACCACCCAAGAACAGTTGCAGCCTCAGCACACGCAAACAGGACTCTGCCCCAGTCCACAAGTACTCCTCCACCGCCACCTCCACGTCATCTCAGAGATATTACAATAAGCAGCAATGTCCCTCCTCTAGTTTCTCCTTTACGAGACGTCTATCGCCAGACACCCAAAAAAATTGTTCCCAAGCTCTTCAACAAGAATTCTGGTCCTGGTGGGAAGAAAGGTTCAGATTTATGGGGGAAAATATTGAATGTTGTGAACCGTGTTATGGATAAGGGCTTCGGGTTCTTTCGTTCCATTACATCTCGCGCCTTCGGTCTCAGTAATGAAAAGGTAGTGAGATTGGGAAAGAATTCGTTTATTGTTTTGGTCTTTTGCTTGGTACTCCGTCAAGCTTATAACCTAGACAAAGGAGATGTCGCTAGCAAGCTTGAAAGTCGTGAAACAATTACTCTAAGTGAAGGCGGAGAAAACATTTTCAGAGCGGGAAACAGTTTTGCATGAGCAATATCTATTGTAATTAGAAATAAGTTCAAATTTAGTTAAGTTTTTTCTGTAGTTTGCATGTTCTAGATTTTTCTTGTAAGTTGTAAAATCCTCTATAAAAGAGGCATGATGTAATTGATTTTGTGATGTAATCAAATCTGATAAAGTAATAAGATATATTTTGTGTGCAGCCACACATTGTGCAAATTATTGTGTTTATCTAAATAAATGTGTTGATCAAGTTATTGTGTTTTATGTATTTGTTTTTTGTTTATCTCCATTAAATCTAACATATGGTATCAGAGCCGGTTTGAAAAAATTATGTGGGTTTGAAAATTTGCAGCAGCAAGAGATGATGCAAAAAGGATTGTAAGAGCTATAGAGAAAGTTGTTGATGTGAAGCCACTTGAAGGAGAAAAGTGTTGTCTAAAAGGAAAATGTTTGCAGGAGATCAAAATTGTTCAATGAAGGTTCACTATTATAAGAAATATTGGTAGATCATTGTTTAATGTATGGAAGAGTTAAAGAGATTATGTGAAGAGCTGATAGTCATTGAAAGAAAGGCATAGAAGCCCCTAGCCAAAGAGAGATGCAGTTTAAAGTCATTGAAAGAGTAAGATAAAAAGTAAGTTGTAGTGTTTTATTTTGTTGTTGTTAAGGGGGAGATGTAGTTGTTTAAATTACAAATCATAGTTTGAGCAAAGGAAAAAGAAATTGTTTGAAGTTGGTTGAAAGGAAACTTAGTAGCATAATCATAGTCAAGTGCAAAGGTAAGGTTTAGTTAATCATTTGTTTCAATGGGTAAAGCTGGTAAACGTGTTATGAAAGAAAATGAAGTTTTAGAGGAAGAATTGTTGAAAGTTAGAAAAGATAATTTTGAATTAGCAAGAAAAATAAAGGAGTTGATAAAGGAGAAATATGAGTGTTTATGTGAAATTGAGAATTGTGGAAAAAAATCGGGTGATGTTAAAAGAAAAAATGAAGAATTAGAAGAAAAAATAAAATTGTTTGATGAGGTTAAGAAAATGAAAGAAGTTTTTCAAGAAAAAATGAAATTGTTAGAAGAAGAAAGTTGTTTGCAGAAGGAAGAAATATGTAAGTTGAAAGAAGAAAATAAGTATTTAAGGACAAAGCCAGTGGTAAGTGATGTTGCTTGTGGTACAGAAGATTTGTATTATTCAGTTGATAAATCAAGTGATTTATGTGATAAAGTTGAAGTTCTTATAAATGAGGAATGCAAACATAAAGATTATAATGTAAATGGTAATGAGAGAAATGTAGGTTTTAAAATTATGCAAAAAATGGGTTATAAAGGTAAAGGTTTGGGAAAACATGGGCAAGGAATGAAAGAGCCCATACAATCAATTGTGAGGCCAAAAAATGAAGGTCTGGGATATGGTGAGAGAAATAAAAATGATAATGTAAGTGTTACAGGTTCATGTAAATCAGCTAAAAGCTTTGAGTTTATGCAATGTTCTCATTGTCACAGGGGAGGACATAAAAAAGAGAAATGTTGGGATCTTAATCCTTGCAAAATTTGTGGGTTGAAAAATCACTGAGAAAAAACTTGTTGGAACAGAAAATGGAATGAACAATCTATGAAAGATTGTATGAAGATTGATTATGGATGGATCGATGGATCCAATTGGAGAAAAGTTGCAGGTATGTTTAAAAGGATGTATAAGCCTAAATATTGGCATAGTAAAAGAAATGTTGGTTTTCAAACAAAGTTTGAAGGATTGCCACAGCAGTTGGTGAAGAGTTGAAGATAATTTGAAGGTACCATGAAGATTGAAGATTAAGTGAAGATTTTGAAAATAAGAATTTGAAGAATGAAAATGCTAAAGCATGTGGTCGAAATTAAGGGGGAGTGTTAAAAAGTAATTTCTCCCATTGGTTGTGGAAATAGAAACATTGGTTGTGGAAATAGAAACTACAATTTTGCATGAGCAATATCTATTGTAATTAGAAATAAGTTCAAATTTAGTTAAGTTTTTTCTGTAGTTTGCATGTTCTAGATTTTTCTTGTAAGTTGTAAAATCCTCTATAAAAGAGGCATGATGTAATTGATTTTGTGATGTAATCAAATCTGATGAAGTAATAAGATATATTTTGTGTGCAGCCACACATTGTGCAAATTATTGTGTTTATCTAAATAGATGTGTTGATCAAGTTATTGTGTTTTATGTATTTGTTTTATTATTTCTCTCAATCAAAACATCAACAATATGCGCGTGCCTGGCTACCTTAGCATTACTGCAGTCAAAGCCGTTGTGGGTATGGAGAAGATGGTATCCCATCTTTTGAGTAAAGTGTTTTGCTTTCTCCGCTATGTTGAGCGGAACGCTGTTGATTTGAGCAAAGGAGTCGTAGTGGGTTCAGGACGGAAGACATTAGATACATGCGGCGTCATTTTGAGTCAATGTTTCAGCCGCCTTCATTTTATTACAGGCCAAGTAGCGGTACGCTTAAGCAGAATGGGGATCTGTCTTTCAGTATTTTGTGTGGAAAAGTTTTTGGATCTGCTTCGTTTCATTGAATATCAATCTTTCGGACTAGCTGGTGAAAAGTTCGTCTGGTCACCGGGGAAAGTGCAGGATGCTCTCAGCTTTTATTTGAACAAGATTAAGGATTTCTTTGGTAAAGTTGTCTGGCCACCAGGGAAAGTGCAAGATGCTCTAAGCTTTTGTTTGAACAAGATTAAGGAGTTCCTTCACAAAGATGTCTGGTCACCCGGGAAAGTACAGGATGCCCTCGGCTTTTATTTGAACAAGATTATGGAGTTCTTTCATAAAGTTGTCTGCGCACCAGAAAAAGTGCAGGATGCCCTCAACTTTTGTTTGAATAAGATTAAGGAGTTAGTGTGGGATCTATTCAACTTTATTTTGAACAACACTAGGGAGTTTCTTCGCTTGTAAGATTTGTGAAAAATATGTATTAGGATGTTAGTACTAGTATAGTTTTTTCTTCTTTTGTGAAAGGTTTTGCTTTCTCAAAATTTTTAATTGTCATATACATGGTTATCATCAAGCATGTTGAGTTTTGAAGTTTAATGTCTATTTAAATTTATGTATAAGGTGTATACTCAGTCCAAGCATCCTACAGTTTGGAGTGCATGTGTAGCACTCCGTACAATATGTTTGATGAGAAATTTGAAGTCTTAAATATAATTTATAATAATTACTATTGTGTTGTTATTGGTATAATGTTCATTTTTATTTGTTCCAAAAAGTTATTCTTTAAGATGTGGCCATATGGTGGGGTTAGAGGGTTAAAGTTGTTATGCAATTTATTCTTAGAGTGTGGTTCTATTTAAAGTTTTGAAATGGGATAATAAATAAAATATAATTTACAATTGACAAGTCATCATTATTTTAGTAGAAAATTTTTACTAGATATTAAAGAAGGGTGGTTAGAAATTTATAGCCATCCTATCGTGTTATTAGGGAGCTTTATGCATAACAATAAATCTTTAATGTTAAATTTTTTCTTAAATATAATTTTATTAAAATTATTAAAATAAAAATTTAAAAATATAACATTTTATTCCATTGGAATGTTTCATTTAAAATAACTCCACATTTTCCTCATCCAATGTATTAGGTTATAAATTATAGGGTCTCCTCTCAAAAAGAACATTACTTAAATTTTGTGACGTTGAGCTTTAAAATTAATATGTTTTGTTATTTAGTTTAGTTGAGATAAAATTTATGTATTAAAACTTACATAGTTTAGGTACATCATAATTTGTAAGGTCATTTAATATGTAAAGATGAAGTCATGGGTTTGACTTAGAGAACACAATGTTGCATAACTCTATTGGTTGAATGTGGTCACGAAATGGTTGCCATTTCAACTTTCCTTAAAAACCACAAAAACAATTTTTAAATTGATATATTCATTTTCATAATGGGAACCTTGACTTTAACAAATTGGCCTCTTCTTGAGACTTTTGTAAAAGAAAAAAACTTATTTCCAAAGATTTGAAAAATATTTATTTATATATTATCTATATTAGTGTTTTATCATTCTTTTGTGCTATATGATACCAAATCACTAATATAGATCTTATGTGTGAACCTTGAAAATTATAAAGAAAAGTCATGTAGAATATTGTAATGTCAAAAATTGTCACCCTTGACAATTTCATGCTAGGTTTAGCTCCTCCTTTGTGCTTGGACCTAATTGTGAATTTAATTACCCATTTTATGAATATCTTTAGAAAACCAAACAATGGGAATGAAAATAAGAATTTGATGTTTAAGGCCCTGACACGGATGGGTTTGGACTAGGGCACCCAACACCCTTGTCCAACACTTTTTGGATCCAATTTGAGTAATACCAATAATGATATTTTATTATTTGAAAATTTAATTTCATTTGTTAGTTATCAACATTTGGTTTTTTGGAAAATTAGAAGAATTACATATAAATACAAATCATTTTCACCATTTTGATCCTAGCATGTTTTTATAAGGGAATTGAGATTATTATTGAGCAATCAAGAGCAGTCCAAAGTAGAATTATCAGGATTATCACAACATTTATTTTAGTCAAGCATCATGTAAGTCATAAATCATGTTTTTATGTAAGTTTTTCATGTTTAATGTTCATTTTTTTGTAAGTTCTAACACTTGTAAGAATTCAAATCAAGCAATGATTTCTCCGTGGAGGTGACAATTACATGAATTTAGTCTGTCAAGGAATGCAAATCTATGTGGTGAGTTGTAATAATTTGTCAATTTATCACTTGTTAGCATTAGGCTCTACTCGACTGAGGTAAACTCTATTTTTACATCATCATAGCCATTGTGGAGGTAGAAATACTAAAATGGGGTTTGACTTAGGCAAGCCCCTATATAACATAACCCTTCCCCCTCTTCATGTATGCAGGTTCTCAAATCTAAAGAAAATTGGAGGAAGATTGAAGACTAATTACTCATTCATGCATTTAAGCCCTACAAGTTGTCAAGTCAAGGAAAATGGATTTTATTAGCAACAAATGAAGTTTCGATAGTAACCCTGGGAGAGAAGGACTTATAGATCAAGAGCAGCATGAATGTGGAATAAGATCTTGAATAGCAATAAGCTAGTCTATGGCACCCTATGCCCTTTTCTAGCTATTTCAGCACAACATTTATATGTCAGGTTCTTCTATGTCTTCTCTCTATATTTTTTGGAATCTATTTCTATCTGTCTATTCTATATTTCTTATGAATTATCTTAGCTTTTTGCATTTTGAATAGTAACCTAGGAACAACATTACATCATATAATTCATTTAGTTAAAAGTCAACTAATCACATCTACATCATCCCCTCACACACACAAAAATGATTAAAACCCTAATCCACCATTATGGCTCTTTCATTGAGGTTTGTAGTGAAGTGATGAAAAGGGGGAAAATATGGTTTATCAAAATGAAAAAAAAAATGATGAACCAATTTCCACTCTATTTCATTCAATATGTAAGCAATAACGTGCAAATGAGAAATAGTGGTGAAACCTAACTAAAATAGTAATGGAAAGGGAGATCTGTAGAGGGTTAAATGTTGTGAACCTACTATAAAAAGTGTTTTTTCATACCTCGATGAGGACTCATTTACCCTATGGTGAATGTGTCCTAGCTAGGGCTCTAAAAAATTAGTTTATGGGTTTTGTTCCTCTCAATCTGCACTCCCAAGTTCTAGTTGGGAATTGTCAGAAGGCCAAAATAAATCCTATACGCTCAATTTCTGTGATTTTGCAAGAAAGGTGACAACTTTGAAAACTTTGCAACTTTCTATGATTTTTTCTCTCCAATTGATCTTCAACCTAAAACTTCCAATCACACATCAAAGAGAGAAAAATGTTGATTGTTAGGGAATAGGGGTTTCCCTTTGTGAAACCCCATTTTGGTAATTAAACCTTCAAATGAAATAATGCATGAAAAGAATGATGAATGAACAAACAATGTCACAACTCACCACACCTTAGTTGAAACCTTGGATAACAAATCTGCAAATTAGAATGAAATGGCCTAAATGAATGTAGATCTTGATCATGAACTTTGATATGAAACAATGTCTTTGAAATAGTTCACTAATCTTGGATTCTACATCACCATATTAGCTCAAACAACATGCATGATGCATTATGCCTTTGACATGATGAAATGGATCTTGATTGTTGCAATAATCTTGAATAATCTACCTTTGAATGCCTTGAAAATACTCTTGAAGTGCTCCTATAATGCTCTTGTGAAAGTACTTTTGATTTCTTATGAATATATAGGATGAAACAAAGTGAAATAGCCTTGTATTTATGCATATCTTATCATTAATTCACGAAATTCAAATATCACAAGCTGCCATCAAATCTTGGATTTGAAATCATTAAAATACTACCAAAAACATATTTCAAAAAGGGGTCCTAGGTCTAAGTGAAGACCCATTGGCCATGTAGTGAATGGGTCCTAGGTCACTCACCTAGGACACACTTTAGACAAGGTGAAATGTTATGCAAAAATAGGATCCTAGGACCTAGTGAGGACCCATTCACCATGTGGTGAATGGATCCTAAGTCACTAACCTAGGACACACCTTCTAAAATTAAGTGTTGTGTAATAGAATTTATGAATGTTGGGTTTTATTTGTTGAAATTTGCAATTAATTTGGCTTGGATTTGAATTAAAGGGGTCAATTAAGGAAAATTAATCTCAATTAATTAATAAAGCCCTAGATTAGTGTGAAATTTTAAAGATACACTTTGCAATACCCTAAATAAGGCACAATTAAGTCTGTTTATTTTAGAAGGGCCCTAAACTTAATGTGAATGTGTAACACATATTACAACACTAAATCAAGGCAACATTAGGCTCATATATTATTAATTATTTCCCAAATAAAGGAAAAAGGGATACTTTTTTTGTTACTACATTTAATATTGAGATAACTTTTAATCCTTAATGTCCATAATTGGAAGAAGTGATATTTAATACCTAGATCCTTTTTTCCAATCAAACATTTTGTGAACTTAACTATTTTTACACTCTAAATCTTCTTAAATACAAAAAAATATTTTAAATCTAAGTATAATCTTAGGTTTTGTGAATTTGTTATTTATGCATACATAATTTTCATAAAAAAACATTAAAAAGGTAAAATATTGCATTACATTTTGCATTAAAAAGATAAATAGGGTTTAAATTTTAGTATTGCAAAGTAGATTTAGCTCATAATTGCATTAACAAATATGCATTAGGTCATAATTAAATCTAAAAACAAAATTTGAAAATGTTTAAGTGATCATTTAGGCATATGAATATTGTGAAAAAATGAACAATTACATTGTTATTGTGGCAAAAAGATAGAAAAAATATCACATTCCCATATTTGTCAACTAAGGATCAGTCAATTGTTGTACTATGTAATCTAAAAATTACATTTTAAATTGCATTAATTGTTTGAAATTTTAGAAAATTGTATGCACTATTTGTTAAAGCATAATGATATACTGAGAGTGGGGTGAATCAATATATCCCTGAAGTTTATCCAATTCAACTTAATCAAAACTTATTACTACTCAAATTAGAGAAAGTATCAAATACAAATCAAAACACAAATGCATAACCACAACATTAGATATACGTGGAAACCCTATAAGGGAAAAC
Organism: Sequoia sempervirens; assembly: GCA_007258455.2. Classification (NCBI taxonomy): domain Eukaryota; kingdom Viridiplantae; phylum Streptophyta; class Pinopsida; order Cupressales; family Cupressaceae; genus Sequoia; species Sequoia sempervirens. The sequence goes on from VDFB02068476.1 coordinate 24,210, forward strand.
CACAATGAGCAAGTTTCTTGGAGATACTATCCAAATTCAACCTCACAAATAAAACAAGTTTTACAATAATTTTTATTGGATACAACCCAAAGGAAGCTACAAATCCCTAAATCATAGTTGTATGGATATAACCAAAGGAAGTTTACAATTCCCTGTAAACAACAAAATTTGTATAATGAGGTAACACCCTCTTTACACAACACTTAATATAATCTACTGATCAATCACCACCGCAACACTTTTCTATTTTCTATCTTCAGCTCACTACTTTTGGAACTCACACAACTTCTACTCAACAACTTATGTTTCCCTTAACTCATTTCGTCCAACACACTTCTTTACTCAAATATATATTGCTACCTTTGGCTTATTTCCTTCAACACACTTCATATCCTTCTTCACAAGCTCACACACATCTTGTTATCTTTAGCTTACTACTTTCGGCATATTACACTTATCACCACACCAAACTTCACAAAAAAACTTGATCTTCTATTTATATGCTCCACAAGCTTCAAAAAATTTCTCCTTATCGGTCATAATGAATTATATGTCATGAAATATGCAGCGACCATTAATAAGCTGGCTTCCAAACATCCACTGGAAGAGGGAATCAAATTCAACCCAAACCAAGAGATAAGTAGAACCTATTTTACCTTATCACGCGTTCCATGTGCTAGCCAACTAAACAAAGATCTAGTGCAAACACTTCAACATTCCAAGTCATCTAAGCAAACACTTAACTTTCCACACATTAGCTCCAAACTGAACACGGTATTGAAGAGATAAAAAATTATCATGTGGATAACTTTACAAACAATATACGATATTCAAAACATTCTCATACACTCCTTTTATAACTTCATGCCATTTTAGCCATGTGTAACATTTTTTTCCTACTTCACTCTATTCACGGGAGTTGAATCTAGTGTACAACATTAGCATTGCATTTTTTGGAACCTTATCAAAGTTATTAGGGAGTATAACTCTTGGTATGGTTGACATGGGTACACACTTGTAGACCTACTGCGTTCTTCCCTTTTTTCCACCTTATGATGGTTACACCTCGTAGACCTAGTATGGGTGATCCCACAATACTGGTTTACAATTTTTGGCCAAACTGGACACTAAAATAATTGTTTCTAACTAAATATTCACTTTCGGGCACCTATAGTGACTAAATTGTGAGGAATTTGAAGATGATGCAAACTAGTGATTTGTGAAATTTTGTTTGTAGATTCTAAATATATTTTTTTCAAATTTTTTGGAATCAAATTGCACTTCTTTTTCCATCTCCTTTGAAAACTAGTTTTTTTTAATAAACACCATTTTTAAGGAGTGATGCTCATCGTAGACAACATAAATTTTTTCCACGAAGGATAAAATTCTAATCTTTTTGAATTTAGATTTGTAACTCAATATTTAGTGCTTCCAATTCGTTTCATAGTGTTATATTGAATATTTTTCCTTAATCAAGTTTTGAAGTCAAAACAATTACAATTCAAACATAGGCAGACTGTATAAAATGCAACTTTTTTTGTATGTACCAAAATTCAAAAAATAATTGTTGGATCAAGGACTTCAATATTTGGTGTACTCATATTTTTCAAATTTTTTTTTGATAATTTGCTATTTTTTTGCATGTATAGAACAAAGAGCTTGATTTTCGATGAAAAACCTATGTTTAATATAACTAAAAAAACAAATACATAATAAAACCAAAACATATTAAAATTATATTTATTGGATAGCTCGTTCTAAGGACTACCATCATCCAGTTGGGTCTGTGAAGTATCCTCCATTTTCATCCTCAACCCAAGCTTCAAAGGGAAAAATTCTAGAGCTTTTTGGTGCTAGAGGGTGAGAAGGTGGGAAAAGGGGGGTTCACTCGAACTTGGGGGTTCAAGCGAACCACCTATCCACAAAAGGTTTTATTTTTATTTTCTCCCAAGAATGGTGGGACCTTGCATTTAATGGGTTCGCTCAAACCAATAGTTTGTTCAAACCCCCAAAAACCAATTTTTTTGCATGGGGTCATTTTTTGCAACTTTTCCTTCCTCACTAGAACTGTAAACCACTTTTGTGGGTTTACCCGTATGTGTCTCACATTTTACCTTGTCTTGGGAGCTCACCTAGTGAATATTAGACTTCATCAGCCCATGTGTCTTCCAATTTGTGACTCACTTAGAAAATATCACACTTTTGTATGGTGTGAATCGTGAACCCTTTTAACATGGCCACATAGCATAATACAACTTACTTTCTAATATATCAATGTGTTCCATGAGTGATGTGTATGAATTCAATCCTCATGGATCATTTTCTTTATTTGATGGATGACGTTTTGTATTGGAGACAATTTAAGACTAAGGTCTCTTTGCCTTACCAACTCAAATCCTTTTATTACTAATCTTGTGTTTTGTTGCGTATTTTTCATGTGTCTTCTTCATGATTGCATCGTGTTTACACTGTGCTTATTTTTTATTTTTCATCATCTATATGTTATGTTATATTATTGTTGCAAGATGGTGTGTCCCTTGGTATTCCTTGTGGAGCACAACGCTTGGATTTGTGACATGGCTTAACCACCTCTTATGGATCTTGTATAAATATGGCAATTGTATCAGACATTAACAAGTTGATCTTTTGGTGCAATGACAACCACCAATGTAATAATTGGTATCAGAGATGAGGTCATAGGTTTGAACCCCTCGCTTGCACTAGGGGGATTGTTGCAAGATGGTGTGTCCCTTGGTCTTCCTTGTGCAATGTGGCACTTGGGTTCATGACATGGCTTAACCACATCCAGTGGATCTTGTATAAATTTGGCAGTTGTATCAGGCATTAATAGGTTGATCTTTTGGTGCAACAACAACCACCAATGAAAAAAATTTCACGTTTCTTCTTCATGATTGCATTGTTTACACTATACTTAGTTTTTATTTTTCATCATCTATATGTTATGTTATGTTACATGTGTTTTCATCGTGTATGCTTCATGTTTTCATCATGTATGTTTTCGTATGTTGTCTTTTTGCATACCATATATGTGTGTGTGTTCCTTTGTGCTTATCTTGGTTTTCCATGGGATCTTGGATACTAGGGGCTAGTTTACTCCCGCATTCATCATTAATTATCCTATCTCTTCAACATTTGGACAATTAGACCCCTCTTGAAATATAGTTTCTACTTTAGTGTGAGTCTAATTGCAAGTTCATAATCTCACTAAAGTGGGGGCTAAATGTAGTGTATAAAATTGTATACCTTACAATATCACATTATGTTTTGGCCCCCTTAAATTATTGAGATTAAAATTATGTATTCCAAAGTCCATTTGTACCTCTTTTTAATAAATGATGAGCATTGAACAAATGTCATCAATCATTAAATTGTACCTAATGATAAGTGTCCTAAAAATTTGGGCTAGGACCCATTTTCCCAAGGGCAATTGGGTCTCCCTTTTTAGCTAGGACTCATTTTTAAATATGCTTTTGGTGGAAATTTAACATTTAGAATTCAAATTTCAATTGTTTGCTTCTGGAATCTAATTTTTGAGAAATTGGATAAACACCTATAAATATTTAGTCTTTTGATCATTTGAAACTAGAACACAATTTGGAGAAGAAATTATGATCAAGAATTATTGTCAAGAGCATTCAAGAGCAGCATTTTCAGAGCTTTATTGTAGCAATTCAAGATCCAAGCATCATGTCAAAGTGTTTATGAGCTTATGTTATCATGTTGTCATTATTTTTTGAAGGCTAACATCTTTTTGTAGGTCTCAAAAGCATTCAAGTATTCAAACAAGAAATATCCAAATCCTTGAGGTGATGTGTATGTCTTTAGTCCTTCAAGGCAACCATTGAAGGGTGGTGAGTTGTAGCACATTGTGATTTCATCAATCCTCCCTTTCAATTATCATTTTATCATTGATATTGCCATTGTGGAAATGGAGACAATTACAGGGGGTTTGATTGAGGCAAGCCTCTATATGGAACATCCTCCCTCTTTGTGAATGTGCAAGTTAAAGGTTTGAAGAGGATTTTAGAGGGTTTGAAGATCAATTTTGCATTGTTACATTTGTTGTCATCAACCTTGTTAAGACATGAAAAACCTACCTACAAAATTTACTTACGACATTCTGACAGTAGGATAGGTGGAAAACAGAAGCTCAAATCTAGTATTAGAGGACCCAAAAATTGAGTAGGACACCTTAACAAGGAATCAACACCTATTGGACAACCCCATCCTTTTAGGCTTAGCAGGAACAATTTTTTTGGGTAGGTACATATCAGTCTGCACCTTCCAAATCTACCAAAATTTGACTATTTCTATTTATCATTTATCAGATAATTATACTTTTCATATTAGGGCATGTATGATCATTAAGTTGATCATTCCAAAATATTTCCAATTCATCCACATCCCCCTCTGAATTTAGATCTAGGCTTGATTGGCTCACCATTGAGGCTTAAAGTCAATCTTTTCACCTTATTGATCTACATCTTAATGTAACTTGGAAAAAGTCTATTGAATCCTACCTCTTCTTTGCATTTAGGACCTAGGATCCTTTTTTTTATGTTAAAAAAATGAAATAAATTTTGGGGGTTGGAAAACTCTATTTTCCCTCCAAAACATATATAGAGAAATAGAGTTATGGGATTGGAAAACTATTGAGTCTCCTTTTGGGATCTTAGTTATTACAGTGGTGCTTTATGGTTGTGAGCTTTGGGCAAGTAGCACACCTGAGGAAAAGTGGAAGCAAATAAAGAAAACTAAAAAGCATATGATCACCAAAAAAGTTCAAAATAAATGTGTTGATCTCTTATGATATTTTACTAGCTAAAATAGGGGTTGTTCCTATCCAATCCATTGTTATGGTTTATCTCATAATATATCTCAAAATAATTGATCAAATGGAAGCAAGCAAATGGCCTAAGGTAATCTTCAACAAGGTCCTAAGTGAGAGAAAGAAGTCATGGATGAAGCAAAAAAACAAGTGGATGAACAAGTGGAATATTTATTTGAATGCTTGTCTTGGTGGTAAGAAAGATATCAAGGCAGTTGTCATATAGAGAAATTTTGCAAGGTTGTGTGGAGAATTCTAGCTCGAGAAAGAAGTATTACCTTGAGGAATTCAACCCCATGTGATTATTAGCAAAAATCATACATAGCGATGAATATCCCTTGAAGAGCAAAGATTCTAATTGCTAAGATAAGAACTAACTCACATTGACTTTAGTGTAAAATCAAGAGGTGGAAAAAGCCAAAGGATGCTTGGGAAGAGAGAGTTTGTGTTTTTTGCTCTCCAAGATAGTGAGATATAATAATAATAATAATAATAATAATAATAATAATAATAATAATAATAATAATAACACTTTTTATTTATTTATTTATTGTGAGGCCTAGAGTGACGAGGGCCAATTATGCTAGTATTTTGGTTGATGTTGATCTACCTTATTTATTTATTGAGGGGATAATTGAAAAAGTAATAAAACACATTATCACAATTAATAAGAAAATAAATGAAAGACATATGACTTGATTGACATGACTATCCATAGAATATTTTTAACCTCATAAATATTAAAAATTATTTTATTCTATTATTCTATTATATTCTCCCATTGTAAATATTAAAAATTATTCTATTCTATTCTATTCTCCCATCGTCAATGTTAAAAATTATTCTATTCTACTATTCTCCCACAGTACATCCCCTTGCTTAAGGATTCGATGCAACATGCCACCGTTTCGATGGTCGCTTCCACCTTAAAAAGAAATGTAATGCAGTTGATCCTGAAGCGAACTCAAGTCGTTTTGACAAATAATCACAGCCGATGGCTCACGGTTATGTTTGCCCAGAGAACCTGAGATTTACTCAAGATTCCATAAAAAATACGTTCAAAGAGCCTTACGAGTATCAGCGCATAGATGACGCAGTTGATCAAATTGAAAACAACCAGTTGAGTCCAGCAGTCTTCATGCCCTTGGCTGTGGTTCACCACAGAAGCGTGCTGTGGTCTCTGGACAATAGAAGGCTGTGGGTGCTGAGAAAAGCCGGAGTGCCCACAGTGAAGGTGATTTTGGTTTCGCCAATTTTAACAGAAGATCGGAAGAATTCTTCTCCAGTTTGAGTGATCCGCTCTTGGAAAGACAATATTCTAGTGCTAACTACTTTCCTCGTGTACGAGGAGGTGTGAGGTCTGTGACTATCAACCGTGGCATTGGCGGGAGTGCTAGTGGTCAGCCTCCACCAACAGCAGTTGCAGGCGCAGCAGAAGCAAACAGGGCCCCTCCACGTCATGGCAGGAGTGGTTGTGCAGGCGCAGCACAAGCAAACAGGACTCTTCCCCAGTCCACACGTATTCCTCTATCGCCACATCCATGTCCTTTACCAACGCCCTCACTCTCAAACAAGAAAGGTTCAGATTCTTTATGGGGGAAAGTATTGCATGTTGTGAACTATGTTATGGATAAGGGCGTTGGCTTCTCTCGTCTCATTACATCTCGCTCCTTTTATCTCAGTAATGAAAAGGTTGTGAGATTAGCAAAGAATTCGTTTACTGTTTTGGGCACTTGTTTTCTGCTCTATCAAGCTTATAATCAGGGGAAGATTATTGCAGTGAAACCCGTTGTGTGTATCGAGAAGACGGTATCTCATCATTTGAGTAAAATGTTTTGCTTTCTCCGCTTTGTTGTGCGGAATGCTGTTGATTTGAGCAAAGGAGATGTAGTCGGTTCAGGGCGGAAGGCATTAGATACATGCGGCGTCATTTTGGGTCAATGTTTCAGCCGCCTTCATTTCATTACAGACCAAGCAGTGGTACGCTTAGGCAAAAAAGGAATTCGAGTTTCAGTGTTTTATCTGCAAAAGTTTTTGGGGCTGCTTCGATTCATTGAATCTCAAGCTTTCGGACATACTGGTGAAATGTTTGCCTGGTCAGTGGGGAAAGTGCAGGACGCCCGATCACTGGGCAAAGTGCAAGATGCCCTCCGCTTTTGTTTGAACAAGATTATGGAGTTCCTTCGCTTGCAAGGTTTGTAAAGAAAGGAGCATTAGATGCTGTTTTTAGTAAAGTTTTTGGTCGTTTACCATAAGACTGTTTTTTCCAGTATTTTAATCGCCATGTACATGGCTATCATCAATTATGTTTAAGTTTCGAGTTTAATGTCCATTTGAATTTATGTGTAAGATGTATATTTGTATATTTATTCCAAGCATTCTAGAGAGTCTGGAGACCATGTGTAGCATTCCGTACAATATGCTTGATAAGAAATTTGAATTTTTACATGTAATTCGTAATAATCACTCGCATCTTTATTTGTTATAAAAAGTTATTCTTAAAGATGAGGATAGAGGGTTAAAGTTACATATTTTATTTTAAAATGTGGTTCTATTTAAAGTTTTGAAATGAGAGAATAAATCAAATATGAGTCATCATAATTTTAGTAGGAAAGTCTTATTCGATATTAAATAATGGTCATTAGATATTTATAACTAGTGTTATTAGAGAGTTTTATGTACAATGACAACTTTTTAATGTTAATTTTTTTTCTTAAATATAAATTAGTAATTTTTTATTATAAAATATTAAAAAATAAAACATTGTATCTCATAAGAATGTTTAATCACAAATAACTCCACATTTTTCTCATCTAACACTAGGTTATAAATTCTAGGTTCTTCTCTTCATAAGAACATTACTTAAATTTAGGGAGAAACTGCGTAATTTTTTTTAATTTTTTTAAAAGTTTAATCTTATCAAAATTTGTTTATTAAAACTAACATAGTTTATGTACACCATAATTGGTAAGGATCTTTAATATATAACTAGCAATCGCACCTTGGGGTACAATAGGTACGCTGAAGACATTGTAGTTAACTATTTGTTAAATTTGTTTATTAATAAATGGGAAAAGTGACTGCTAGTAAATTTGATGTCCTCTGAGTTGAGTACAACAAGTAAAACTTAAAGAGCAGTGAAGAAGGATATTGACTTAAGTAACTTAGATGGTATGATTGATGTGAGCTGTGTTTGTGCTCGAGTGGTTTTAGTAAGCATTAAGAAGGACTCATTTTCTTCTTACACAAAAATTACCACTTGCACTATTGAAGCCAATACAAGGTTGCAACCTTTGAGCTTCAATGCTGACAAACCTAGTGGTGACAAATTGCATCAACTATGAGGAAAAAGTAAAGAAGGATGTTAATGTCAACAAAGAAAAAATGAAGAACATGTATGTGACTAAACTTTACAAAAACATATAGGAAAAAATCAGTGGAGACCACCCATGTTAGATTGTTTTCTACAAACATAAGTGTGTAAATTCAAAGCTCAAAATGATAAATCACAATACAACTAAAGGATTTTCTGGATGCATGTTGAGATTCTTGGATATGTGCTTTAAAGTTTACAATTCCATTATTTTGTAGGACCAAAGAATTTAGATTCAATAAAAAAGTGTGAATCACAAGTTCCCCTTTAGTTATGATATAGTATAATTGTATAAGCATTAACTTCATACAATCTAGCTCTAAATCTCCCAATCGATGCATGATCAAAAATAGTCTTGAAATCTCTCTTTCCAAGCACTCTCAAGAACTCAATTTGTAAAAATTTAGAGAATAAAGGTTTCAAATAATAGCTCTCAAGAACTCAAATTGCAAAAATTAATGATAAAGCAAGCCCACATAATAAGTATGAATTTTCCACTATAATTCAATGGGCATGGATTTGTAAAAAACATTCAACAACCAAAATTTATGTGAGAAAAGAGTAGGCTATCTAGGATAACAATCACATTGCATCAACTATGTGGCAATGGATGTGCATTGTTGATGCTATACAATTTTCCCCCTTGCAGAGTCTATAAACCATTTATAGTGTAAATTCCTTCATGACAACTTTAGAAGCAAATAGGGGTCTAACACTAGGTATTAGAGTAATATAATATATTAAAATAGCCATAGAGACAATCTCTTCATTTAACAGAAAAATAATTGTTTTAGAATGAAATAAAACACAATAGAAAATGCCTCTATACGTACTAAAATTCCTTCTCCCCATATAGTTAGATAACAAAAGTAGATGCATAGATTATAGCTAAGGTCAGTTGCATAAGTCCCTCTGTACATACTTTGGATTATATATTAGCTAATTGACTTAAAGGTAGATGTATCTCAAACTTTGATTTGTTTTAAATGTTAGTGAGGTAGGGCTAGAAGATAGCAGGCTTGTGGAAGTATGAGGAATCAGTAAAATATTTTGAATAAATAAGTATGGTGGTCCCATCTTGGGTCATTAGCCTCAACATTCCCTAATACCATTGATCAAAAGCTAAATGAATAGGGACTGTTGATTTGTTTTAAATGATGAGAAGTTTGAATAACAAAACCATTTATAGTGTAAATTTCTTCATGACAGCTTTATGTGCATTTTCACAAGATTGGAGCAAGCCATTGATATGCTTAGATACAAACAAAAGATAGCCATCGATATGGAAAAGGAGGATGGTCTTAAATCCTATGGAAAAAGAGGATGGTCTTAAATCCTTTTTTTTCCATAGGATGGTCTTCCAAATATTTCATTTCCCATGTGAGAGTTGCCCCTGTTGTTGCATGCCCTTCTAAAGTAAGAACAAGACAATTATCTTTTATCTCCATATCACTGAATCACTCATCTCGAGGAATCCCATCTATTGAAACAATTGATTGAATGAAATCATCTTTAATTTCATCTCCTTTTCTTCTCCTATCAATTATGGTGTCCAAAGAGGCCATCAAATGTTGTCTAGCCTGAAAATCACAACACCATAAGTCCATTAAATATATTGACAGGAACTAATAATCATATTGACAAAAACTAATAAATCATATTACAATCAGTGAAAGTTTTCAATGATTGTATTCACTTTAATTAATTTGGTTTTGAATTTGTTGTCAATTTGGCTGCATGTAAACTTGTTTCTAGATGAGAATTTTTGAACTTGTGAGACAAATATTATCACTTTCATATCAAAATATTAGTGTGAAGGTAAGAGATGAGCACCTTATGTCCTTTATAATAAGCTTTTTCCTAATATTTTAATGGCAATGCTACCAGTTGCATTTATGATATTAGTAAATATTTGATGTAAAAGAGATAGTTTTGGCCCTTTTGATATGCCTGTTATGTAGCTTATGATTTGAAATGCAAACTATTCAAGTCCAATGTATAGAATTATGTTTCAACAATAGTTAAAAGAAATAAAAAAATTAAACCTAAAATTTAAAAGAATATTTCTTTAGGCACACTAAACCTATATAAGCCAAATTACTTACACTTGAGGTGCCATCCATGGCAGAGATAGTTTTCCCTAACCACCCATTAAAAATATAAAGGTAGATGACTTCTATTAAAAAAATTGCTTGAAAATATCTTTTGAAAATGGTTCTACAATCAACTTCCTCATTTTCTTATGAACATATGCTCCTGCATAAAACAAACATATCTTCAGGTGCTCTTCCAGCTGCAAATCTGAACAAACTGTACTATGTTGACCACACAAGTTTCACCGCTTCTCTTTCTGATGTAAACAACCTATTATTCCCAAGAATGTTGGTCAAAAAGGTTCTTCCATACCTACATATAATGAAAAAAACATAATTAGGACTCAAAATCTTGGGAATTTCATATATGGTCAGATTCAAAGTGTATTGAATAAAAAGAAAAAAGAAAAAAAAAGGGTCACCCTTATACCCTTAAATTGTTAAGAATGTCAAACAATTTGGCTCTTTTCTCTATGAAGCTTTGGATTCCTATTGGGATTTTAAGTGATGAGAAAAATGAAAGAGTTTCCCAAACTATGAGAAATTGTGTCCTCGCACCACCATCCCTGCACCCTCATTTCTCTTTCCTTTCCTTCTCAAATTTAAGAACACACAGATAAAATAGAAAAGATAGCAATCAATAAATGGCATAAATAAAATAGAAAAGATAGCAATCAATAAATGACATAAATAAAATAGAAAATATGCGTACCCATTTCATAAAACTCGTATAATCCTCAAGGGACACATTTTCTTTGAGATGTTATCTCCCTTTGATTGGAAATTTGTAAAGCCTTTTCAACAAATCTATTTTGTGCATATCCTACAATCATTGTAGTCTATTAGACCACATCTCTTCGATGAACCTTTTCAAACACTCCACATGCCTTGTCTATGCTTCAATAGCTAACTCTTCATTAGTTTTCTCCCTTCCATTTGAAAGTGTGAAAATGTTTCCAAATATTTTCCCCAATAGCACATTCAAAAGAAAAAGAAAAAATAATTAAGCATAAAGATGCAAGTTCAAAATGAGGGAACTAAGCTATACAACAATAACAACATGGCAAGGGGGAAAATAAAGAGTATTTAAGAAGTTTTAGCAAAGACAAAACGAAGAAGAATAAACAATGTGTGTGTATGTACAAGGATATATTTAATATAAGCTCAAATTTAAAGGTAGGTTAATTCAGGAAACTTAATAATGTTGAACAAATACAAAATGAGTATTCTAGTTGAACAGATACAAACCCATAAATCTTGTCAATATATACATAGAAACAAAAAGTAACATTGAAATCATGAAAAACGTTGAAGCTATTGAACAATTTTTTACCCTGATGCATTTTTTGGTAAGCAGTATGGTATAGAAAGTTTTCCTTGAACATTGTGTGTATTTTTCAAAGCTTTTTAACACATATAAACTTTATTCCAATGAATCAAAACTACAAAAAAATTAAAAAAGGATTTAGAACATACATCATCATCATAGAATTTGCATGTCTCACAAAAGTACCTCCCCATAAAAACACCACAATTAACATAGTTTTGTTGAACCTACACCCATGGAAATTTTAGAATTAGGTATACTCCATAAGACATGGATCAACAAAATTTAGCACAAAAATTAACATTAATGGAGAATAATTTAATGTCCATTTCTTACATCTTGTTCTATAATACAAAGTGAACAAATGACCTTCCAAAATAGAATTAATAAATATTAGAACTACAATGTACAAAGAGTGTTAAAACTTACAACATAGAAATATTTCAAGTCTTACTTCTACTCAATACTATAATTCTATAATCAGTATGATCCTTTATTAAATACAAAAAATATATGGCATGCCAAACTCACAATAAAAAAATATATCTAACAGGAAAAGGAGAGAGACAATATAAATTTTTCACATCATGAAAAGGAATATCATGTCTATCAAGTGCATCAACCTCCATAGAATTATGTTTAGGCACAACAAGCTAGCACATATATGCTCAAGGCTTAGAAATTGATACATATAGATCTTCATCTAATACTAGAGAATAAAGCAAGACAAATCAAAGATCATGACCAAATAGACTAAAGAAATGGAGACACACTTTAGCCTCATTATGGAAATGCCTGCAATCAAAAATTTCATCACAACATGGGGCCTTTATTTGGAATCTTCCACGGTAATGTGAACACCTACCATAAATGATCATTATTAGTTTATAATAAAGTCAGTAAAGTAGGAATGATTCTACACATCACACTTAAAATATTCTTCTGCATGCAACTGATCATTTGGACTCAGGAAAAATAGTACGCAACATCATGCAAAACAAACATCCATTAAATTGACAGACATAGGAAAACAATGAATCTAAAAGGCAGAATAAACACTAGCAGTTGCAGTTATTAGTGCATGGGTTATGCCAATAGGAATTTTACATTAAAGCCACTGATTCATATCCTAAAAGGTTAAATGGATGAGAAAACCATTTTAGCAACCACCCATTGCATAACATGATAGTAGCAACAACAAAATGAAGTCACTTTCTTCCCAAAAATACCTCAATATCAAAGAACAACTATCAACATAAGAAGGATTGAATCACATGAATACTATCCTATGCATATCTAATTTTGTGTATTTGAAGAGAAACAGTAACAGAGAAAGAGTGATTAAGCCACCTCTAGCTATAATTTTCCATGTTTGAAATACAGGGAACTATGCTTATAAATGCAAATAGTAAAACCCAACATTTCTGGAATATAAAATTTAAAAACAAGCAAAGTTTATAAGAAATCCCATGCTTAGAAATTTCTTGAGTAGACAACTAATATTCAAAAAAATCCTTTCACTCAATTTTATGCAAACAAGTGTAATGGAAAAAAGAGTGGCTAGGGAGAAAGAGTGAATTTGGGTGGATAGGGAGAAAGTGTGTGTTATAGTAATATGTCATGTAATGTGTTGGTACAAAAGGTAGTAACAGAAAAGACCCCACTTTTTCACTTCTACTAATAAGGGATTGCAAGTACAAAAACATAAAAAATAAGCAACACATGTTCAAGACAATTCACTCAGACTAGAATTTTATGAGAAAAGATCTTTTTTCTAAATATAAATTAGGTACAAGCAAGGGCGAGAGTTGACAACTATTTTTGATTTCTCAACATGGATAGGTTAGAGAACTACAAAACTACAATCTCTTGCCCCTCACATGATATGGAACACACACATGACTCTTTGGGTCCCTGCTTTCTCAGCATGCCTACATAGATATGGACCCCATTGCATGGACAAGGGAGAAATTCTCAATCTACCCTTAAACTGTTTCAATTCATAATCCTATCAGGTTTTGACTTCATTACAAAGCCTGAGTGCGGATAGAGAATTATCAAGTTGGCTATATAGAAGTCAAATTCATTGCTTTTCCATTACAAGGGACTCAACAACATTTTTCCATATGAATTAAAAGTTTTGATCTTCATTTATATAGGGTTGGAATTATATAAGCACTTAGGGTTTCTTTCCATATTTATAGTTTTGACCAACATTTTCTGTTAGGGTTTTTGTCCATATCCTCAAGAAGGGAGTCAAACAACAACATCCACTCCTACTACTCCAAATTCTGGAGGCTACCCGTAGAACACTCCAAACCAAAAGTAGAAAATAAGGAATCCTCATCTAGCGACGTTCAAAATTCTTCTTTGGCAAACTTGGCCGTAACAACTTGAATTTATGTGGGAGATAACGAGGAGGCCGATGGGATGTCTGATAGAGATTCAAGGAAATTAAACTTGGCCTTAGAATCTCTCAGGTAGTAAATTGTACAATCATAAGCGTGAGTGGTGTCTTCAGAGATATTGTAAGACCCCAACCAATAACAACATGATTGTTTTAGAATCAAATAAGGTACACAATGAGGTTTTAAAATGTACTGAGAGATAGGTTACAGCTGGATGGAAGCTATCTAGCTCTAGTCAATGTTACTGCTCAGTAATCCATGTCAGATTTATGCCTAACTATTTTGGCTATGTTTTTTGAGTTTCCGACCCCATCATGCCATTCAATTCAATATAGTAGGTCACTCATGCCAACCACAAAGTAAATAACATTATATATACCCAATTTATCCTACTGATAGACCAACAATCTATACTCTTCCATTTCTCTTCTTTAAATATGTTGTTTGTGAGTATTGATAATAAGAATAAAACTTAAAAAGAAAAAATGAGTTGGTTGTGTAGAGGTTCCCAAAAAAAACTTTCTAAAACTAGGCCAAGTGACTTACCTCAAATTTCTAAACAAATTGTTTATGTCGCTCGACAATGTGGAGGAGAAAAATGTGCAAAGTTTGCAAGGAGAATATATTTAACAAAATTCCTCTATCCTTTATGCTTTGATGGATGTCCATACCCTGTTTCAAAGCCCCCATTTTGCACAGACAATAGAGGAGGCTTCCTGAGGAGGTGATGATAGAGAAGATGGAGGGCAGAGAGGAGAAGCAGGATCTAAACCAGGAGCAAGCAAGGGTCATAGAGAGAGCGCTCTGTCCACAGGCCCCACCTGAAGAGGAGAAACTAGGGCCTAGGCGGCGACGCCTCACACACACTGCAAGAAAGCTGTTGGAAACATGAGAAGGTACTAGTGGCGGTACACTACCCACATCCTAAAGAAGCTTGGAGGGGGAAAGTAGGCCAGAATTATCTCAATCAACTTCTACACTTCTTCTACTGTCCACATCAGATGGTGTGCTTCTGTGCTAATGTTGTTATCAATTATTATTAAATCAGAGTTAATGATGCTTCTCCATTGTTTTCACCCAATTTCCTATTCAAACACACAATGTACGTGTTTGGTCATTTGTCATTATCACTACCTCTATCTACCCTTTTCCCTCTCTCTTCTCTCCTCTATAACTGATGGTGAGGATTGCTCACATTCTCTTGCATGCCCCCTCTACAATTTGAGACCATCCATACACAAATGAAGGCCTAGAAACCTCAACGAGGGAATGGTGAGAGTAAATTCTCAACCATCTCATACAAGTGGAGAAGCATAAGGTCAATGCTAGCAAAGAAGAGTTTG
Organism: Sequoia sempervirens; assembly: GCA_007258455.2. Taxonomy (NCBI): domain Eukaryota; kingdom Viridiplantae; phylum Streptophyta; class Pinopsida; order Cupressales; family Cupressaceae; genus Sequoia; species Sequoia sempervirens. Next base: position 39,603 of record VDFB02068476.1, read on the forward strand.
GAGGAGTGGGGAAAATAGGCAGGAAATTGGTTGAAAATGATGAACCACTACAATTCATTGAATCATAGTTGAGTGCCTGTCAAGAAATCTGCACCCTTGGACATGAAAATGGGTTGCAAAATCTATCCAACAACTGTAACACGATTGTTTTAGAATCAAATAAGGTACATAATGAATTTTTAAAATGTATCGAGAGATAGGTAACAGTTGGATGGAAACTCTCTGACTCTAGTCAACGTTACTACTCAGTAATCCATGTCAGATTTATGCCTAAATATTTTGGTTGTGTTTTTCAAGTTTTCGGCCCCATCATGCTGGTGAATTCAATACAATAGGTCACTCATGCTGACCACAAAGTAAATAGTATTATATATACCCAATTTATCCTACTGATAGACCAATAATCTATACTCTTCCATCTCTCTTCTTTAAATATGTTGTTTGTGAGTATTGATAATAAGAATAAAACTTAAAAAGAAAAAATGAGTTGGTCATGTAGAGGTTCCCAAAAAGAACTTGCTAAAACCAGGCCAAGTGATTTACCTCAAAATTTTGAACAAATTGTGTCTATCGTTTGACAATGTGGAGGAGAAAAATGTGAAAATTTTGCAGGGAGATTATATCTAACAAAATCCCTCCATCCTTTATTCTTTGATTGATGTCCATACTCTATTTCAAAGCCCCCATTTTCCAGAAACAATAGAGGAGGCCACCCACGGAGGCGACAATGGAGAAGATAGAGGGCGGAGAGGAAAGGTGGGATCTAAACTAGGAGCAAGCCAAGGTTCATAGAGAGATTCCTCTATCCAAAGGCCATGCTTGAAGAGGACAAGGTAGTGACTCCTCATACACACTGCAAGAAATTTGTTGGAAACTTGAGACAGTACTAGTGGTGGCACACTGCCCACATCATGAAGAAGCTTGGAGGGGGCAAGTAGGCCAAAATCCTCTCAATCAGCTTCTACACTTTTACTACTGTCTACCTTAGATGGTGTGCTTTTGTGCTAATGTTGTTTTCAATCATTATTACATCGGATTTGATGATGCTTCTCCATTATTTTCATGCGATTTCCTATTCAAACATGTAATGTACGTGTTTGATCACTTGTCATTGTCACTACCTCTACCTGCCCTCTTCCCTCTCTCTTCTCTCCTCTGCAACCGACTGTGAGGATTGATCACATCCTCTTGCATGCCTCCTTTGCAATTTGAGACCGTCTATACACAAACCAAGGCCTGAAAACCTTAGCGAGGGAATGGTGAGAGTAAATGCTTAGCCATCTCATGCAACTGGAGAAGAAGGTCAATTCCAGTGAAGAAGAGTTTGGAGGAGTGGGGAAAATAGGCAAGAAATTAGCTGAAAATGATGAACCGTTGCAATTCATTCAATCATAGTCAAGCACCTTTTGAGCAATCTGTACCCTTGGACAAGAAAATGGGTTGCAAAATCTAGCCAACAACACAATTGTTTTATAATAAAATAAGGTACACAATGAGGTTTTAAAATGTACCGAGAGATATGTTATAGTTGGATGGAAACTCTCTGGCTCTAATCAACATTACTGATTAGTAATCCATGTCAGATTTATGCCTAACTATTTTGGCTATGTTTTTCGAGTTTCTAGCCCCATCATGCAAGTCAATTCAATATAGCAGGTCACTCATGCCGACCACAAAGTAAATAGCATTATATATACCTAATTTATCCTACTAATAGACCAACAATATATCCTCTTCCATCTATCTTCTTTAAATATGTTGTTTGAGAGTATTGATAATAAGAATAAAACTTAAAAAGAAAAAATGAGTTGGTCGTGTAGAGGTTCCCAAAAAAAACTCGCTAAAACTAGGCCAAGTGACTTACCTCAAATTTTTGAACAAATTGTGTCTGTCACTCGACAATGCGGAGGAGAAAAATGTGCAAAGTTTGTAGGGAGAATATATCTAACAAAATTCCTCTATCCTTTATGCTTTGATGGATATCCATACCCTATTTCAAAGCCCCCATTTTGCATAGATAGCAGAGGAGGCCACCCATGGAGGAGACGATGGAGAAGATGGAGGGAAAAGAGGAGAGGTGGTATCTAAACCAGGAGCAATCCAAGGATCGTAGAGAGAGCCCTCTATCCATAGGCCCTACTTGAAGAGGAGAAACTAGGGCCTAGGCGGTGATGCCTCACGCACACTGCAAGAAAGTTGTTGGAAACATGAGATGGTACTAGTGGCAGTACACTACCCACATCCTAAAGAAGCTTGGAGGGGGAAAGTAGGCCAGAATCCTCTCAATCAACTTCTTCGCTTCTCTTGTTGTCCACATCAGATAGTGTACTTCTATGCTAATGTTGTTGTCAATCATTATTACATTGGAGTCGATGATGCTTCTCCATTTCTTTCACGCAGTTTCCTATTCAAACACATAATGTATGCATTTGATCACTTGTCATTGTCACTACCTCTATCTTCTCTCTGCCCTCTCTCTTCTCTCCTCTGCAACCGACGATGAGGATTGCTAACATCCTCTTGCATGCCCCCTCTACAATTTGAGACTGTCCATACACAAACGAAGGCCTGAAAACCTTAGTGAGGGAATGGTGAGAGTAAATTCTCAACCATCTCATGTAAGTGGAGAAGCCAAAGTTCAATACCAACGAAGAAGAGTTTGGAGGAGTGGGGAAAACAGACGGGAAATTGGCTAAAAATGATGAACCTTGCAATTCATTCAATCATAGTTGAGTGCATGTCAAGCAATCTGCACCCTTGGACATGAAAATGGGTTGCAAAAGCTAAGTGTGGGGACGACTTCTGTGTAAATATAGAGTCATGGGTTTGACTTATGGTATACAAAATTGCATAACATTGTTGCTTAAAGTGGTCATCAAATGGTTGCCCTTTCAACCTTCCTTAAAACCATACAAATATTTTTTGCAAATTGATATATTTCATAATCAAAATGTTGACTTCATCAAATTGACCTTTTCTTGAGTTCTTTGTAAACGATAGAAACTTATTTTCAAAGGTTAGAAAATATTTTCTTCTATATTCTCTATTTTATTATTTTATCATTCATTTGTGCTATAATGTATCAATTCACTAGTATTGATCTTATGTGTGTACCTTTCAATTTGAAAATGAAAGAAGAAGTCATATAATACACCAAAACTCATCATAGAAAAAACTTTTCACTAATTCATAAGTTTATTTGAAGAATTAAGAATAACACATTTAACCATGAATTAAGGCTCAACACTTTATTCATGCTCAACGAGCATCATTAGAACATTTGTAAATAATAACATGATTGCAAAATTAATTGTCTTGAGAGACACATAATTGAGTTGTAAAACAACACTAATTACAACAATATTGCGACTAACATAGGTCAACCAATAGAGTTAGGGTGGTGAATCCACATGTAAGACTCCACTCTCTAAGGATTGCTGTGAACATTAGTGAATAATAATTTACTTTCATGGAATGTTAAAGGAAAATCCTTTAGAATGTTTTCACAAACATGGGTTGATCGTTATATATATATATAGCAATGATCATAGAGAATCTTGAGCATGACTAATTGATTGATGAATAGGATGCTTCTAGCACATGAACAAAACAAAATAATTTCTTAAGGAAATAAATGATTTTTTTAAGGCAAGAGACTATGCCATGGTTTATTTTAGAACTATACAATAATAGTTAATACAAGGATAGGTTCAACCCAATACTAGAATGTGCCACATACCACTAGTGTAATGAGCACTATCGTATTGAATAGCACATCTCAAGTTGTGACGTCAAAAGAATAATTAGATAATCAAAATACTTTTCCCTAGGCTAATAACTTTTAACTATGAAGTTTTGTATCTCCAAGAACATGTCATTAGAGTATTCCATAAATTTTATTTGAGAGAGAAGGAATAATTTAGTGTTAATTCAAAATACCTAGAGTAATACATGGAATATAATGTCATGATTTAATTCCTAGATTGTAGTGAAATATATTATTTTCTAGGGAATATAACACCACAAGGTAGAAAATGATGTAAAATCATACAATAGTGATCCAATCTAAAAGTTCTTAATGTTATTTGATCAAAGGAACAACTAAGTTTCACATGTAATAGTCATTTGTTTTTCTTTTACACAAGTTTCACTTAGAACAAGTCCAAAGGATTTTTTTTCCTTTTCAATGAGATACAATCTTTTATAGAGTAAACCCTAATATTGTGTAATTTATTTATGTATTTTTATGTTTTTGTAATCATTATTGATATTTATTTTAGCAATGTTGCAAGTGGGTTGAACAAGTCACAAAGTATTTTGAGCATAAAAAGGTAGAAAATGAGCGGTTAATTTGAATGAGGATTTTATTAAATGTTTATAATGGCTCATAACATCATCATTGATTTCAACATAGGTTACATCAATGACAACACATACTTCCAATAACTTCCATGTATATTAAATTCTTATATATGAATGCAACAATAATGTAATCAATTAAACTATATTCAATAAATTTTCAATGGTTGATATATTGTGTGTTGAGAGAAGGTATGTAGCATACATATTGGTACCTTATAATAGAGCAACAAAGTCCCTAATCTAGTGTCTTGATTTCCTCCTAATGTAACAATATTTTTTATTGGCTAATTCTTTATTACTAGCTTATAGTAATGAAACCATTCATGTATTTCCATTTAGTCTAATCTCTACTTAATAATACCTTACAAACTCCTTATCTCCTACTATTATTGATGAAATGTTTATGTCACTTGTTGAGTGAAAATTATTACCAATTAAAATTTATCACAATGTAAATGTGTGCAAATAATTTAGAAACGTCTAGCAACTCAATTCAAAGAAATAAGAAATTTTAACTAGAGACAACTTAGACCAAGAACTTTTGGGTATGTGCAGGATCATCATGGAAAAATAGCCCTTAAGTGGCGAAAAATTTAGAAAAATCAGATGGCAACTTAAAAGTAAAAATTTGAATAATTTTTCTATTTATTTCAAAAATATGTAAGAATAGAATCTATAATTAAATTGAATGTGGTTTCTAAACTACTAGGCTTATTTTTTTTTTTAAATATATTGGTGGTGAAATTCAATGATTAGTACTTAAATTTCAGGAAAAAAATAGAGTGTACATTACCACCCTAATACAAGAAAATGATAATATTTTTTAATAATATTTTAAATATAAGTAGAGGACTCATGTCACGATGTGATGCATATTTTTTTATAATTTTTTTCCAAGTAAATAATTAATTACGAATTTTTTTATTACAAATTTAAAAAAAAATAAAAATTTCTTATGTCCGACCAACGGTCAAACTTCATGCATTTTTTTTAATCATTATAGTATGTGAAGCATAGAATGTGACGCATGTTTCTAGATTCAAAAATGTGATACATTTGAAAGATATATAAATTTTTAATCATCCTATTAATTAATTTAGTCATAATTCAAATAGAAAATGAATAATAATAATTTATTAAATTAAAAGTAAAGCATAATTTATATTCCAGTGGAAAGTTAAGAATCTCCTTTAGAGACCCTTTTTGTTTCATCAATTTTGGGGAAAAAAAAAATTGTCAGCCACATACCCTACACATACCCATCATATCGCCACTTTTTGGTTCATCATGATCCTACACATACGCTTTCATTCAATAGATTTTGGTCATTTGTGAACTATTTAAAATCTCAAAACACTTCATCATTCTCCTTTTCTCTCTCTTTCTTCTATTTCTCTTTCTCTTTGACATGTCTTACTTTCAATGAAATAAATAACCTATGAACTAATGTTGTACTTTTGATAATTTCACAAAAATACCAATATCAAGAACCTTACAAATTTCTTTGTTTCCTTCAATATTTCACACTTGTTGTTGACATAGTGAGCCTTATTAGGCTTTCACACTTTTTGCTAACAAAAGAACCATGTTGACCTTTCAACAAGTTCACAAACCTATGAAATATTTGAGACTTGAACTCATTCCTTTCACTTGTACTTTCAATAGATTTATGAACTTGTGAACTTTCTGACATCAAAAACTTGGTGACTTTTCTTTGTTCCCTTGTTAGGGTTTTGAGGAACTGGGGGTGACAAGGAAGTCATCCTAGATGAGATGTGATATGGGGAAGGACAAAAGGGGAAATTTGATAGGAACAAGACATCAAATTTCAAGACTAGGGAGTTAGTATGGGCGTTAACTTAGTACTGAGACAAAGAAATCACCATATAAGGGAAGAAAATTGATAAAGCTTTCAATCCTAAGAGGGCCCTAAGGGGGGAGAAGATACCAATATAATCATTTGGGAACCCATGCATGAAGGAAACAACCTGCTTGATGGAGGATGTGATAGTCTTAAAATTGGTTTCAAGACTGACCTCCCAGTGTTGGCTTTATAGTCCTTGGTGCTTAGTCTTATTTTTATTTTTGTTATGTTTATGTTCATGAACTTTGATCATATGATTTAAGTAGCCATTTCCTTTTTAAATTCGTGATTGTTTCTTTTCAAAGATACTTGTTATTTGATGTTTTATCTTTTAATTTTATCAATTTAATTTTAATGTGATTCCATACCACCACTTAAATTTTGATAATTCAATATAATTTATAACTTCAATTGTAATATATAACTCTAATTTAAAAAGGAATAAGAGAAAAATAAAACTTTTGTTTTTAACTTGTAACTTTAATTCATTAAAAATAAAAGTAAAAGGACAAATAAAAAGAAAAAGACTTAAAGACCACAACAAAGAATCCTCCACCTAGTCGAAATTGATGGCTACATTGACCTATATTAAATAAAATTGCTTGAAATTTAATTGTAAGCTATGCTTGCACTTAGTCCATTCAACTTAATATAAACAATCTCCCATAGTACATTTCATAATAGAAGTGTAACCCCACATACATCCACTTGCTTAAGGATTCGATGTACCGTGCCAACTTTTCCATGATCGCTCCACCATAAAAGAACCAAAAATGTAGCTGACCATGAAGCTAGTGTAGACACTAAAAATTGTCCTAGTCCTGTGACTTAAATTCTTCATCATTGTCCACCTTGTCATCCTTGATAATTAAATAATTTTAATTATTTAATTAATTCATTGCTTTCTTTATTTTTCTCCATTGATTAATTAAATAAATTTTATTTATTTAATTTGGTCCTATCTCTTGAATTTTGAATTAAATCATTATTTAATTCAAAAGATTTTCTTTCTCACACTCTTCTATAATTAAATAATTATTTTAATTATTTAATTATTCATTGGCCACCTAAATTAAATATTTTTTATTATTTAATTTCTCCTATCACCTCTTTGTTTGTGCCAATCTTATCTTCCACATCAAGTCCTTATCTATCCATGTCTCAATTAACATCCACCCTTGATTAAATTATTTATAATTTAATCTTGGCCATTCATCCTTATCTTTTTCCCTAATTTTTCCCTAACGCTAGGCCATACCTCATCTTTCATTCTTGGCCATTGATTATTGACTTTTAATCTTAGCCTTTTATTCAAAATTGACTTTCTTATAAAAGACCTTGTCATTGTCATTTTTATCATCTAGATTCTACATGAGTTTATGCTATCTTTTTCCATCTAGAGTCATCTTGCTATCTTGCTATCAAGTCATCAAGTCAAGTGCATCGATAGTCATTAAGAATCTTCAATATTTTGCTTAGTCATTGTCATAGGCCTATTTGCATAGTAAAAATTTGAGGGAAATTATCATATCAAGAAAAATGGAGAAGTGCAAATGGAGGTGAATTAATGATGGCATGAGAAGAAGATTTGGTAATGTGCTTTTATGTTTTGTGTTTGTATCATTTATTGGCCATTCTGGGTTTTGTTATCAGCTTTGTTGCCTAACCCAAATATTTTAACCCCTGATTTGCATTGAGTGAACTAGCGTTCTGGAATAAATTTGCAAAATCTATAAAAATTTAGTTTACAGGTTATGGTGGATTAGGCACAATTGCCAAATGGATAGATGCAATCACATTTTTACATAAAGCCTTAGCTACTTGGTGAATGATACAATTGGTTTTACCTTAAATAAGGTATACTTTAACTACCTAATTTTGTAGGTTTTATCATTAGTCCTAGGTCTTCTAGTTTTATATTTCTAAAATTGTTAACCCCTAGGGAATATCATATTAGTCATTAGGTTGCTTGCATTTGATAGATTTTCTATATTTTGTAGACCCAGATTTGTGCGATGCAATTGACTGTCATTCAATGCTACTGCTATCGACAAATGTCGTAATTGTTTATTCTATGACACAGTCGACATTTAGAACACCACAGTCACAGATTCTGAGATGCAATTACTTATGTTGGTGAGTTACATCCGTGACTTCTTGTGACGCAATTTCTTGTTCATTTGCAATTTATAGTTTAATTTAAAATTTCCAGTTTAGATCTCTTTCATTTCATAGCTTAGGGGTTTTCTAGCTACTGACAATTGATTTCTAGCATGTGGCATAGGTGGAAAGGAGACATCCAATTTAAACATTGATAATCAAACTATCTTGTCTTTTTTTCATTCACTCTGATGGAACCCCTAAAAATACTTCATGTTCCATTCCAAAATCTTGCAGAATTTGGTTAATCCCATGTCTCTAGGCTTAGGGTTTTATCGGTTATCATTGCTTTAGGGTTTGTCTTGATAAAACTCTCTTTCAAAAAACCTTAAGTTTGAAGTCTTTAACAATCATTATATTTCATTGTTGACCTTTTATCGCAGGTTCCTAGTCATTTAAGATATATCTTATATCATCAAATCTATCTTATGACTGGCCCCATATGGTTAGGATCTCCCGGTACCCACTGCCTGATATCTTCACTTGCCTAGGTCCTTGGATTATTATAGTTTATAAGGTTAATCTTTTAGCATTGTTTGGCCTTTACATCCTTTGCAAGAAAGGTTATTAATCTATTGAGACCTTTTCCCATGTTATCCTAGGTAGTCCCCTTTGTTAAAAACAACTTGTTGCACATGTTTTTTTCCCATCATATGAATTAATGCTCATCCCCGAAATTATTTTATCATTGTGTTCACTTATGTGATGAGTGATGTGTTTTAGGGTCCTTCTCATATCTCCTATCGTTGAAGTCCTTTTGTCCCCAATTCGATTACAACGATAAGCGATGAACGCTATCCTTTCTAAGTATTGTGTCATCGTAGAAGTATTTTAGGGCTTTTCTCAATTTATGTGATGAGCAATGGGAATGAATTGAAGGGAGTGGTGTGGTCTGGCCACATGTTTGAGTTTGATGCTATCATTGGGTTTTCCCATCACCGAAATTACTCTCAACTCCAAGTTGGTTACTACGATGTGCGACGACCTGTGGACATACTATTGCATTGTTGGAAAATCCTCTTCTTTGAAATACCAATGCAGCCTTGTCACCTTTCTGTGACAAGCGATAAGGGATATACTAAGGAATATTCCCTTTAGTGGAGAGTTGTTGCTTATCGCCAAAGTTTGGAGATGGCTTAAGGGCATTACTGTGATAAGTGAAAGAGAGCAGAGATATGGTGAATATGTGGATGATTGCATGGCATCTTTCCAAGATGTCATCACTGTTTCCAAGTATAGATGAAAAGGAAAGTGGTGATACTTGAGGAGCATCATTGATTATGTTTTAAATAAAAAATGATCAACGGCCAAGATTTAAAGTTGAGCGCCTAGTTGTTAGCTCGCTCGTGGAAGCCTTCTTTGAACATTAATGGCTACACACTTTAGTTGCTCTACTTAATGAGTATTTTTTGCTATTTTATTTCACCATTTATAGTCATTGAGAGCTGAGGAATTTCTTTGGAGCTAGAGAGGATGTGTGTGGATTTTGAGGCAAGTAATTGTAGAGGTATTGAGGTAGTTTTCTCAAGTAAGTGGGTGTTCTTACCTGCTCTGTTTCAATTGTCCATAATTTAGCTCGTGAGCTCTAAATTCCTGTCTCGATGGTGAGGGTTTAATTACCCGCGATTTCCACTTGATTGATAGTAATTATGTCGGTCTAAGGGTTTGGTTCTGCAAAATCAATTTTAGAACAAACTAGTGAAATTTTTCGGGTATGTGCGGGGTCATCATGGAAAAAATAGGCCCTTAAGTGGCAAAAAATTTAGAAAAATCAGAGTTAGGAAACTTTATGTAAAAATTTGAATAAGTTATCTATATTATTTCAAAAATATGTAAGAATAGAATTTGTAGAAAATTAAATGTAGTTTCTAAACTACTAGAGTTTTATTTATTTTTAAAATAAATCTATTTGGTGAAAATTTGAAATTTCAATGTAGTAGTACTTAAATTTCAAGGAAAAAATAAGTAGGTGTCTATCTGACCACCCTAACAACAA
>VDFB02068477.1:0-24428 GCA_007258455.2 Sequoia sempervirens
TTTCTTCTTCTTTTTGCTTACATCTCATCAAATCGGCCAAGGTCATCTTAGGGGTCATATGCACTTGGAAATGGTTTATAAATTCCTCAAAAATTTCATTGAATGAATGGATTGAGTTGTTTGGTAACGAAGAAAACCATTCTAAGGCAGTATCCTTCAAGGACTTAGGGAAAAGTTTGGCCAAGAGTTTGTCATCAAGAACAAAGTCACTACATCATGTAATTGGAAACATGGTTAGAAGGATCTCCTTTCCCCCCATATTTCTCGAATCTAGGCACCTCTACACCTTGTGACATCGATGTTCAAAATATCTTCAAGGACAAGGGACTACTTTTGACATAATATGTAGGTGGGTCATTTTGATTTTGGTTGATAGTGGAAACTTGTTTTCGAAGGGATGAAACGGTTTGGAAAAGTTGGTGTATGAGAGGGTCATTGCTTGTGTTGTGAGATTGAGGTGAAAATGGTGGAGGTGTGTATTTGTTTGAAGCCCAAGTGAATGGAATGCTTATAGGTGGTAAAGTGGTAGGAGATATGACATGCGATGCCACAAAGGTACTAGGGATGCTAGCGAAAATACCTAAGGGATCACATTACTAGTCAATTGTATTGTTGTTGTAACTTGAGTATTGGTATAGGTAGGAATAGAGGCAATTGTTGTGGGAGGAGGAATTTGAATTCCTCCTTGGCTTGTGACATTGTTCGTAGGTAAAGTACAACTAGTGGTTGCGGTAAGTTGTTTTCCGAAGATGTGAACTATATTACACACAAGGTCAAGTCTATCTTCACTTTCAAGCATGCGATGAATGTTATCTATGGTATGAATAGTGGTAGTTGAAATGTTTTCAAGGATTATTTGATTATTTAAGTTTGCTAAGTCTTCATGAATTTGGATTATGTTTTCTTGCGGAACACTATCAACCCCTTTTTTAGCATGCATCATACTACTTGAAGGAAAAGAGTTGTTAAGGGTATGGTCCATACCTAGTGGACTAGTGTCAACACTAGTAGTGAAAGAGCTAGACAACCCAAGATCCACGACGATTGTGCTATCGCGGGATGAAACGAGCCTCAAACTTCATCTCACTATAGTATTAGCAATAGGACACCAAGTAGAAATGCTCATGCAAGGGATACTAAATGCGAGATGAATGCGAATGCAATTTAAGCTAAATAAAATGAAATGAATATAATGAAAACTCTGTAAAATGAAACAAAAGGTTATCAATAACAAACAAGAGCACAAAAATAGAGTTTTAAATTCTGGAAAATGCAGTGCAGAATCTGCTTTGGGAATAAATCACCCAGAGGTGCATATGAGTCCTAGTGGATGATTTTTTCAAAATTTTCAAAAAAATTCAAGTGATTTTTATGCTTTCTAGATTGTCTGATCTGTAACCTAAATGAAAATGAAGATTTTAGATGCAAAAATGCAACCTATATGCACTTTCACTAATGCAAAATTTAGAAACCCTAGAATGATAATTAACTAATGCAAAACCTAATGCAATGTTAATGCAAGCAAGATCTAGGGTAATGATGCACTCCAAATCAAAATTATGATGTTCTAAATGCAGGTTCACCAAAATGAAAGATTGAATTTTGTTGGTTCTATGCTTGGGATATAGAATAACAATCTTCACACTCTTTCATTCAAGGAAAACCTTAGAGATCTCAATCTTAGGTATGCAAAAGAGAAAGAGATCTTGCAATAGGGCTCTCCTAGGGTCTGATTATAAACTAATAACAGGTTCACCACCAAGGTAAGGCTTGGAAAGACAAATGAAATGAATATTTAATGCTTAAACCTATATTGCAATGCAAACTTTCACTAAATGACCTAAAATGCATGTAAATCAAAACATAAAGCTACTAGAGATGAATGATTTGCACCTAAAAATATGAAGAAGACTGGATGAAGGCCTAACATGTTGAAAACACCGATTTTAAAGCCTTCTGGGACTCATATGCCAGTCTGGGTGATTTAGTCCCAGATTAGGGTTTCTAGGTAGAAACTAAAATTTGGCAAAAGGGTGCTTGGAACTTAAAAAATCTGAAAAATGACCTATATTGGGACTCATACGCCAGAATTGGCGTATCATTCTAGTTAGGGTTTTTTGAAACTTAAAAGTTTGAATATGCTCCTTAATGTCTACTCTATCCTTTCCAATTGATTTTTGGATTCGAAACCCTGATTTGCAACCTGTAGAAGTCTTCCAATGATCTTCAATGCAAGGTGACAAATTTGATAACTTTCTCCAAACTTGCTCTTCAATGTTTCTTCAACCTAAACCTACAAATCACACACTAAAGAGAGGGAAAAATGTTGTTTTCTTAGTAGAAAGGGGTTTGTCTTGGTCAAACCCTGTTTTGGTAATCAAACCTTGAAATGAAGTGAAATAGGAATGGAGAATGATGAATGAAAAAAATATGATGTTGCAACTTAGCAAACCCAAGCAATAAAGTGTTGCAAACATGTATGAAATGGCTCTAATGGATGTAGATCTTGACTCTTGCTTGAATATAATAGATCTTGAATTGAATGCTAGTTTGAATCATAAAACCCTACATCACAAATGTTAGCTCAAAGACAAACATGATGCATAAAGACTTTGACATGATGCTTGATGCTTGAAGAATGCTCTAAAAAACTTGATAATCAGCTCTTGAAGACTCTTGAATGCTCTTGTAAACACTTGAATGCTCTTGTGAACTCCAATTTGCTATAAGGATGCTCATTCAACTTGCTAGGTCACTTGATTGCTTGTTAGGTGAAAATGAGTGAAAGAAACTAGTCTTTATACTTGTTTATGCCAAATTTCCCAAAATTACAACACTACAAGCCAACATTAGAGATAGAGGATACAATCCTGCCAAGAATTTGAATTAATTTTTATTTTGGGCCACACGGGACTCATACGCCAAGGTGGTATATGAGTCCCATTAGGCATAAATTATGGGACCATTTTTAAAAATGCTTAGAAAGGTGTAAAATCAGGATTGAGACCCAAAACCCCAGGTGAGACCCATATGCCCAAGGTGGTGTATGAGTCCTAGATCACTAAATTTGGGCCACACAACCCAAAAGAACCTAAATTATGATTGGATGTTGATTTATGTTAGGATTATCCTCAAAAAAATGCATTAATTAAGGCTTGTGGATGCAAAATGAGGCCAATTAAGGCATAAAGAAGCCCAATTATTTATGAAAACCCTAGAAAAGTGTGAAAGTGTGTTACAAAACTTTACAACACCTTGAATAAGCTATGATTAAGTTTATTCAATTCACAAGGGCCCAAGACCTAATGTGAGTGTGGTAAACACATTACAATACTAAGTCAAGGCATCATTAAGCTCAATTTTATAAGAAGGGCAGGGAAACAAGTGTGAAAAATTTCATCGATGACATTTTTTGACACTACATATATATTGAAGGACATTTTTAAGTGGGAAAATTATCCATCCATCTAATTTAACAATTTTAGTTATATTTTTATAAGGTACATGCATGTTAAAAATGAAATGCTATAATACTTAAAGTTATATGGTTGTTGGCCTATGAAAAGGGATAATATGTCGGTACCTCAATTCAATTACATAAATACATGCAAAAAAATATATTAATGTAATATAAATGCAAAAAATAAGTGAATTAAGGTATTGACATATTATAACTTTTCATAGGCCAACAACCATATAATTAATAAAGGGAGACTCTCCCTCGAACACACCTTACACAAAAAATAGTGTTCAAGAACAACAAACATGAACCTTTATTATACTCTCAGAAATCATCTACATACATGCACAATCAAATGCAATACAACTATATGGTCACAAGACCACTATTACAAAATTTGGGTTACAAATACTTGTAGAAAATCAAACATGCAAGTCTTTGAATGGCAATAATGACCATTGAAACCCCAACCTCCGTTCTATACCTTCATTCTATGTTGAAAAACAATAATTCCATCTCTATTCTCAGCTAGAATGATTCCCTTTCATTCCTCGACACTTCATCATTTTTTTCTTCCAACTAACTATCACTTCTATTTTTGGTGCCTAACAGATTCAGTTGTCCCTTTTTTTGGGCCTAAGAAATTTCTTAAATTTTAGTCCAACTTTTGGGAGCCATAACTTTTGAATCAAACATCGAATTGACAAACATTCTGTGTTGTTGGAAAGATCTCAACAAGTAGTAGGGCTGTAAAAATTTTGACCATTTTTTGAATTGATTTGGAACCTCTAGGTGCCTCAAAATTGATTTTGAATATTTTTAAAGGGATTTTGAAGAAAAAACATTAATATCTCACAAGTGAAAAATGGTACTGAATTGATTTATTCACCATTAGCTTCATTTCATCATTTTGGAGTTCTCTATATTATTTCATGTCTATATGTGCACAAATGCTAACTTACTAAAAATAGAAACCTCCTATTTTTAACTCTTTGAACTTACTAAAAATAATAACAAAAATCAAAATAAACATTTTTTTTGGGATGGAAGATTGCTCTTACACCCTAATTTTGCTAATAGGCTATATTTAGTGTTAGCTTTCAGTTGATGTTTTGTCTCACAACGCAAAACTATCTACTCCCTAGAAAACTTCTTCAAAAAACAAGATCAAATCAAATGCAATTAGATGTCCAAATCTAATCTCTGTACATCCTTATCTCTACTATCTTTAATATAATCATTGCAATCCTATCCTAATCTTAATAGGTGCCATTACATATTACAAGTTTCCTATAAATATGATCTATGCAACACTTAAAATTTTCCAACTCAAATGTTATTTACTAGATCTTGTTCTCCTGATTTGTAGGTGAGGGATTTCCTACTGTAAAAGATTCTGGCTCCAATTCAAGCCATTTTGCAAGAAGCTTGAAGGCAATTTATCCTTGCAACATCTTGTTGATAATGAAGAATATAAAGTATCAAAATTACATGAGCTATAATTTCTAGACAAATCTTGAAACTGATTTTTCAATTTGGATGGGGTTTAAAGTTAGAATCCATTAATTTAATTTGATTTTACACAATCTATTATGCATTAAATATTATCTAATATGATAAAACTAACAAATTGCACTACTAGGGTATTATGAAGTGAAGATGTACTATTGTGGTTTATCGCTTCAAGGAATTGGAAGTTGGAACCCTTCATCAATTTCTCCAATAACTACAATTATGGAACCCTCTTTTTTCATGCAAATTGTATAGTTCTTCTCCCTTGTTATAATTGAAAACTTCAACCCTAGTTAACTACAATAATGGAACCCACATGTTCATGCATAGTTTCTATACTAATTCTTTCGGGTTATAAATAATATTTTTTCCCTAGATAACTCCAATTATGCAATCTCCTTGTTCATGGCCGAATCATGTAGTTTGTAAATTTTTTCTATCATGTTTGAGGCCTTATGTTTTGGGAGATGATTTATGGTATGTGATTGGAATTGGCATCTTCCATGAAAGAAACTATTTTTGAATCACCAACAACCAGAAATCAGCCAAAAGCAGGCCCTTCTCCAACCGAACCTCGACATGATCCCACCAACCTACAAACTAGAGCTTCACATGGCCTTAGAGGTGGAAAGGCGACTGCTAACTATCTTGACCATCCTTGGAAGAATGGGACAAGTGGGGCTCTTACTAGACTGTGGTGAAAAATATCCACCACTTTTTCCCACTGGTATTTGGAATGCTTATGATCACCACCCCAAGCTCTGGACAATTTCTTTTCTTGGAAACCTTAAAACCATCCTCAGACAGTTATGACATTGTGTAAATGATTGATATTTATGAATCTCTCTCTCCTTGGATAATTGAATGATTCGGATATGTTTTGAATAAATTTATTTACCAACTTATTATCTTTTTTCCTCTAATTCTACTCAACAAACTTTGTTTCAATGCTTAGAACATGAGATGGTAAAATATTTTAGTCTTTTATATCACCAAGACCCTTGAACATATAGAATTAATTCCTTCAGTAAGATGGTGTAGAATACCATTGTAAATGATTTTGAGGAAATTTTTGGATTTGTTGGCCATGACATTTTCTTTATCATAAATTTTACATTACTTGCATTAACTTATCCTTAAGCATCACCTGTACTAATCTATCTAAAATCTACTTAGTATATTTTTTGATTCTTTTTAATGATAGAGCTCATTATATTTTCTTCTAGGTTTGTGAATGGTGGGATTTTAGCCCTTTTCTTTGTCTTCTTGAAATGATCATTTCTATGAATTTAGATTAATTTTAGTTGGTCTGATTGAAATGTATCTTTTGTGGGTCGAGTGCTCATGCACAGATTTAATTTGGCTCCTATATATGTTGCTTCTTTGAAGGTTTTGTATGTCTTGCTAGTTTCCTACTTTACAAACAAGACTGGCTATTATTAGTCACTATCTCTTCTCCATTTTGGTACTAGCTTTTCCTTCTAGGTGCATAAAAAAAATGGAGTCTATCCTCTACCTCTTTCTTTGTTGTCATATCTCATATAATTTGGGACCTTTGATTTTAAAATATGAGCCTGATCTTTTCTAGTTCTACCACTCTTTATGATGGAGTATATCCTAAAATGATGTTCCATATAAGTTTGTATGTTGTTTACGATGGAACTTTCCCTGAGTGGAAGTTTGAGGGGAGTCTTTATTAACCTTTTGTAACATTATTTGATTGCATGTTTGATATACCAAGTCTATATTTTTCATAACAATTATTTCTTGATGAGTGAATGCAGAATGGCCTGCATATTTTCCAATAGAGGTTTCATAGCTCCTCTTCTAGCCTATCTTGACCATGGATTTGAGACCACCCACCACATTTTTCATCATTACCTCATTTCACTTTTGTTGCCATTCCTTTGTCGGAAATACGAAATTCCTCACCCCAAGCATTATCTTGCAGTTAAGCACCATTTTTAGTAAACTGATCGATCACCTCTAATGGTGGATACCCACAAGAGCACAGAGCCTTCAATCCCAATTTCACACTCTTTTGGTCCGATTAACTTAGCAAAGAAAGCTACACAAAGAAATTTATCATCTAAAAAATGTAACAAATTTTATAACACTGCTATATATTTGGGAGTATCATTTTTTTCTTCTACTTTAACAAAAAAATTTACGCGATTTAATTAGGGTTTTCTTACCCAATGAATTCACTAGTTTATTATGAAAGAGTATTGTTTGTATCTTAAATTTCTCTTTGTTATAAGAACAGGGGAAAACAAGCTTCAAATTTGATTAGTATCAAGGTATCTCTAGCCAAGGTTTACCATAATTGAGTTAGCTCTATTAGCATAGGGTGTGACTGTAATACAAGGTCACCTATTTTAAGAACTAGAAGCTTATCATATAAGTTGTTGGACTAGACCAACAGATTCAACCTTGTTGTTTCAACCCTTCTCAAATGTGGTATTGTAAGCTCCTAAAAGAGATACATGGTGTTCATTAGCCATTATTGACCTCTTTCTTTGCCCAAGTCACTTTTTGAGGCCCTGTTAAAGGTGGCTACAGTTTTAGATGTGTAGTCTTACTATATAAAGGAACCTTTTCTCTCATTTGGCTCTTAATCACCATCTACACTCTTCTCACCCAATACCAAACTCAAGCTACCCATCAAACTACAATTTTCCTTATAAATATATCAATTTTCAATTCCTTGTTGAATTTCTTCCTATGCTTCTTGTTGCCTACACTGTTCCCTGCTCGTGGTTTTTTCCTGTTTGGATTCTTTTCTGCATGAAAAATTCACCATTGCTACCTAACCAAGTGCCTCTGATGCTATATGTTTGCATAATCAACCTAGGATGAACTCATTAAGATAACCAATAATCTCATTGTTATTCATCCCATAGTTATAGGAAACATGACCACAACAGGCCATTTCATGATAGAATTAATATAAAAGAGTGTAGGGTTGTTGGGTATAGTGGTCATTTTAATATAAAAGTTGTCAATCTCTATTGCTATGTAAACCACACTCAGTAGTCAAACAATAACAAATATATCAAGGTTACTAGCCATGCCATCATAATTAAAAATTGTAAGGTTCCTTGCGGGCTAAAATCCACAATATTTAAATGATGTATGTTTTATTGAATAATGTAGATACTTAAAATACATATAAAGATAATTAGTTTAAGCCTATTTCTTTGTTAGTTAAAGTAAGCATGTAAATTATTGCTCAAAGATTTTGCACTTTGAGAAAAAATCACTTTTATAAGAAAATAATCTTGGATGGAATTATGGTTTTTCCACTACAATTTAAGGAAAAAACAAATCTTGGGTATGAGATTATGATGTTTTCCATTGACATTAAAAAATAGAAAAACTTTTAAGTCAGGTGGTGATTTTGCAAGTGATATTAAAAAATAAGTAAAATTGGGCAAGATTATGCATCATCTTTCCCACATGTGTCAAACCTAAATGTTACATTGCAAGCTCGTTGTGGATCTAGACTTATAGGACATCCTATTAAAGTGAAGGAATTTGTCAATTTGAATTTGGGTCATTAAAATTAGTTACTTTCATAAAATTCAGTTTCCTATATGTCCGTTCATGGGTTTTATGTTTATTCGACATATTTTATTATGCTTGCATGGAAAAAACATGGCCAATTTCAATATAGATGTGTGTGTGTACAATTTTTTTTCCATAACCTCCAAGACACCATTTCTTGTCACATAACGATTTTGGTTTTTGTTTCTCATTTCTGGCAACTACAATTCATCCATTAAATAGGAAGACAAAGCATAACATAACACAATTCACAAATATATAATGGTAGATATTATCCATATCTGTCTAGTTATATACAAAGCATAGAAAGTCTTTGCAACCATTCAGAGATAAAAGACTAAAGAGGAATTTCAAATAGTTGTATCACTTCTTAGTAGCTAAGTTTTTCCTTCCATAATATAGCATAAGTATTTTCCAAGATTTTTGCCACTTCTTAGTAGTAAAGTTCTTCCATCCATATATGATTACTATAATATACAATCTTTAAAATACTACATAGAATGTGAGAAATTGAAGTATGTGTTTACCCACCCTACAACAACCACCAATTAAGGAAGTGTATATGAAATATTAGGAGACCAATCATCTTGTGGCAGTTTAGCTACTAGTTCGAGAGCTTCATGTATTATTCCCTCTTTGTAGAGACCATTTATTAAGATATTGTATGTAATAATGTTTGGAGAACAACCAACATGCTTCAATTTACCTACTAATCTGAGAGAAATATCCATTCTATTCAACTTGCAAAGACCATCAATTAGGGTACTATATGTTAGAATATTTGGAGAACAACCATCTTATGTCATTTTGTCTTCCAAAGACAATCAACTAAGGTATTGTACATAACAGTGTCCCAAGAACAATGATTTTGTATTGTTTTAGCCATTAATCCTAAAGGTTCATGTACTCTACCCTCCTTGAAGAGACCATTAATGAGGATACTGAATGCAATAATATGTGGAACACAATCAACATCTCCCATTTTAGCTACCATACTGAGGGTTGAGACAATTGTGCCTGCCTTGCAAAGACCATGCATTAGGATATTGTATGTAATAATATACAACATGCAACCATCTTGCATCATTCTATCTTCCTAGTCAATAGCTTCATGTCTACTTGAACCATGTTGCAAACACCATCGATTAGGGTGTTATATGTAATATTATTTGAATAAAAACCATCTTGCAATGTTTTCTCTACTAATCCACAAGCTTCATGTACCATATTCACCTTGCACTGAGACTATTGATTACTATATTATATGTAATAATAGTTGGACCTGAGTGCATAAGGGTTGCACCTATATTGTTCTTAATGTCATATCCCAAGGTATACTATATGAGAATCTATTGGTGTCATCAATTTAGTTTACAACCACAAAATGAATTTTTTGTGCCATCAATAGATGGGATATATTAGAGAGGTTAATGAGTTTTAAAATAAACTTAATATTTTCAGTGCTAAATGTTACCAAATTAATTTTCAAAAAAAAGATACTTATCTATATAGTTTATAAAACAATAAAACTTATTATATTATTTATTCTATTTGAAATTTCTTCAATCTGGCATGGCAAATTCCTAGCAACGTAGAGATGTCATTGATATATCCAGTAGCAACAACCCCCCTGGACTGTCAATCGAGTCCTTGCCTTCAACAAATTGGAATGGAGACCCTAACAATAGCATTGAGCATTTTGCAAATAATATTTTGTATGATCTACCCAAAAAAATATTATTGGCAATGTACAATCACTATTTCCATGGAT
This sequence comes from Sequoia sempervirens, assembly GCA_007258455.2. NCBI lineage: Eukaryota > Viridiplantae > Streptophyta > Pinopsida > Cupressales > Cupressaceae > Sequoia > Sequoia sempervirens. Next base: position 10,311 of record VDFB02068477.1, read on the forward strand.
TACAAGTTCATGCTTCATATCCGTTCATTTTGGCATCGAGCAATATTCCCACTCTATCAACATTCCATTATATTGCATATAAAACCTCTGATTCACATCTACTTCCTTAATGCATAATGTTTATCTTTTATCATAACACTAATCATAAATTTTATAGTAGAAGACATTTAAAAAAAAATTTCAATGTGTAGGCACAAAATGACTTGCTCATCTACAAGCCCCATTTTTTAGATCTATTATTCGCTTATTGTGAACAGATTGAAGCAACACCTATAGGGAGATTGGTTTTGGATTGTTTGATTTATTTTTTAAAAATCCTATGTAGGGTTTCACAATATATTTCTTGCAAACTCTGTTATTTTTTCTCATCGGCATCGTTGAAATCTTGAGGTAAGTCCCATGCCCTGATATATTTCATAATATTTTTCCTTCAAACTATGTTCATTTTTTTCCTTCACTCGATATTGTTTGGGATCTCCTTGTAGATTAATGAAATTGACTTGATATTCCACGTTTCACCTAGCAGGAAACTACATGTTCGAGAGAGTTGCTACATGTTTATGAGATACTATCTGGACCATCTCCACAACCTATTGAATTTTGCTATAAAAATTAGTATTTATCTTTGTGCAGTCTCACTATGTCATTCCATAGGAGCATCTTTTTCAATGATGTGGTAAATTGTATTTATGATAGGCAATTTCTGATGATATGAATTCACAAAGTACCATGCAAATTTGATATGATGTATTCCACAATATTAATGAATGGAACCCCCTTGCATGGCTAGAAGTCTTATCTATTTTTTTTAATCTCTTCATATTACAAAGATCTCAAGTGATCTAGATTGAAGAATATAGCAGCAAATTTTGATGTTTTTACTTTAGCATAGAAAAGAAATGCATGTGTCAAGTTTGAGAATTTATGAATTGCGAAGCATTTCAAAAATATTTATTTAAATAATGTCTATATAGTATAACATTAAAATTTACAATTTTGTGTTTAACTTGTTCAAAAATGATCTTTTGATGTAATTATTTGTTTTTTATTATTACTTTTCAAATATTTGTCTAAAGTGATTTCAATGTCCAATTCAATAAAACCAAACCTTAAAATTTCCACTTACATATATTATTCTATCCGCGTATTCCTTACACCTCCTCATAGTGCATATAAGTATTATAGCATTCCATTTTCAACATGCATTATTAGCCAGATGGAAGCTATATATGAGTGAGAGGTTTGACTGAAACCTATCTCCGCAATCGAAACAACTACTTAAGTTATGGTTAAGCGATTGCATGGTTTGAGGGTTGTCCGGTTGTTTGTCGGGAAATCGGATCTCCAAAATCATATTGGATTTCCTTCTGTCAGGCGTGAAAATAGATATTAATTCCCGTCCGTCATGTCTTGAGTTCAAGAATCGAGCAGCTCTATAATCCGGATATTTTTAGATTTACTCCTCACTTGTCATAAATACGGTGAAACAACCGCTGTAGGGAAACTGGATTTGCATCGTTTCATTTTCCAGCAGCTGTTGTATGGAAACTAGTTTTGCTTCGTTTCATTTTAAAGAAATTTCTTCTTTAGTAGGGTTTCATAATATTCTTCGTGCAAAGTTTTCCAATTTTTTTTATCAACATCATTAACATCATCCATCCTCGGCTGGGAAGAAGAGGCTTCATTCTTTTGATTGGAGTTGTGGAGCCCCAATTCATACCTCTATTTGTTAGGTCCGTGTCTCACTTCGCTGAACTAGGAGCAAGCTTGTATCTACTCCATCGTTGCCTAGACAAGCATGGTAATATAGGTTGGAGCAAAGGTTGGTTGATACCCTACATCCCCAAGTGCACACCCTAAGACACAATTTTTTGCAAAATCTTGAGGTAAGTCACTTGCGATGGTTTTAATGAGGGTTTTTGGAAGCTGTATGCACCGGATCATTTTATTTTTTAATTTCAATCTAATTTTTTTTGTTTATATCTCCTCTATTGTCTGCTTTATCTTTTCAAGTGTTTTGATTTCTATACTAAACTCTATTTGGCCAATATGTTAATTTGAAGATATATTGCAACCCCATCAGAGACTTTGCCTTTGTATTCGTATTCTAGTGAATCTAGCTCTCTAGGGATTGGATATTTCTTTTTTTCTAATGTTCTTCCCAATGCTTTGCACCTTCAAAATCCTTGAGATTTCAAATTTCAATCAATAGCCTGTTTTAAAGACTTTCTGTTGTTTTGGTTAGATTTTTGTCTATAGTTTCCTCTATACCAACCATGATGAGATTTGGGGGACATTTCATGTGTATTCAATTTCATTCCATGATGATGAGTTTGACATCAATTATGTTTACCCAATTGCTTATTTTAAAGATCATATCTTGTCTTCACACTCCTCAATTTTATAATTTACTTGGTTTTCTTTAGGATTTGTCTTCACCAATATCTTCAGTATGTTGCATCAATTTTTAGAAATTGTATTCAATTTTTTTAAATCATACTTTCAAACTCAAATAATTGTTCTTGATTTGGATTTACATTTTTGTTCAAAACCTACAAGTTTTAGATGAATCTTTAGTACCACAACATCCGTATGAGTATGAAGACTAAAAATTGAGTTCATAACTTCCTTTTGAAATTTAAATATATATTCAAGACTCGTCTTGACAAAACATTTCAGAGCAAGATCCTAAGTTCCAAATTAGGTCACAAGATACATAGCAAATCAACTGGTAAGGAGTTTCACCCTCTCTCTCAGAGACGAGCTTGAATAGAAGTTAAATGTGCAGATTACCTTTTCAAATAAATTGGATCATAAGATTAGATCAAATTTGATAGTACTATGATCACATATAACTGTCTCCAGTTCGAATCTCTGTATTTCTTTCTTAGAACATAGACAAGATGTTTCATAAATTGCATTCTACATGAAAATATGAATTGGATATCTACATGGCAAAAATTTTGTCTCAGTTGCAAAAACCTTCCCTTTGAAATCCATTGCATTGCTTAGTCAAGAAAATAATGTCTAATCTTTACTAAGAATGAGGTTGGATAAAAAAATCAAAAATCAAAATTCAAAATTCTATTAGTGTTGGCCATTCTTTGAGAACTATTAGACATGTCCAAATAACCTAGAATGTGTTAGCCCAAAAAGTAAGACACCTTGACCATCAAAACTAAATACAAGACACCAACCATATCTATTGTCATCGGATGTTTAGGGACTTATTCCTATATCTAGGAATTTCTCTAATACACACTTAGAACTTTCAAAAAAAGCTTGTATTTGAGAGAATAATAATCTAATATTTATTATGTTCTAGAGCAAGGAAATGGCCCTTGTGACCCTAAGACAATAATTACAGAGGAAAATATAGAAAACACAATAAATATTGCTGATAGGGGCCTTTGCTTATGAGAAATGGGAGTTCTGTGACATCAATGTACTAAGAAGGTTACATTCCAACTATGGCCAGATTTTCCTTTGTTACATTCCTACCTAAATAATATTGGAACAAAGGGTCAAGGCAGGATACAATGTCCAATTGATTTTGTTGGAATAAAAAACCCTAATATGGATCAAAACCTAAGGATACAGTGCTACATAGTGCATCTAATTGATGGGTGTTTCTTTAAGTATGCTACATGTTGGTAATAGCAGGGGAATGTTGTATGATGTAACTAGGCACAAGGAATATGGCGATAGGAACAAATATGCGTAGACCTATTTGTATGGGTGGACTGCAAACCGATCTTTTTATATATAAATTGAACCTAAAAATTTTAAATTTTAATGAACAAATTATATGCACAGAAAATTAATTCAAAATCAGACAATAACACAGCAAATACCCTGGGAAAACCCTCCTCTCGAGGGAGAAAAAACCCAGCAACAAAGATCTCTTTTATATGTATGAATAGTGGCAGCAATTCGCTTTACAATGAGGACAAACTCAAGGCCGATATTCAGCACCAATACACAATGCAATATCAGATAATAATCTGATCTTCCTTTCAATCTAAATCTGCTTAAGATAAATTTGTAATCTACTCTTGAAGTAATTTGCAGCTAGTGAAGGAATAAATCCAATTTTTTGCTTGATTGATTATAATGAGAAGGCAAACTCTTAATTATACATCTTGAAGAGTCGCCACCTTATGTTTTAATACAAGTCGGCCAAGGATAATAATATATCTTCTTTCAATTAATCGTGCCAAGAAAGGAGGTCGGCCATAATACAAATGACGTGTTATTCATTTAATGTTTGTTGCTTAACAAATAAAAAATCTCTTCATAAGAATCACACCTCTTGAATTCGAATAAATTAAATAGCATCATGCTATCATTTAATTTATTATCAAAAGGATATCGCTGGAAGTTACTTACGTATTCATGATATCATTAACAAAATAAAGTAACCTAAACTACACAGTTTAATCCAAAAGCACAATATTAAAATAACCTAAACTAATCAACCATCACAACACATCCTAACCCCAATCCATCTTGTCATCTATAACTCAAACAAAATAAATGAGACAAAACCTAACTCCCACTTGATTATGTCTTTTCATTGTTTTATGAAAAATAGTCAGAGGTTGAGAAGGGTTATTTCCAGGTTAGAGAATTTTTGAAAATAGTTATGCAAATATTTTGTTTAGTAGGATATGCCCTATATGAGACACTATTATCACTGATCCAAAGAAAGATATATTTTGTAAAAATCTTGAACAGTTGAGTATGTACTAAAAGCATATAGAAGGGAGATTAAATTGTGCACTTAAAGTATACATAGACTATCATAAAGCATTTGAAATGCCCATTCATGGACCCTGAGATATAAGTGCTATTAGTAATTCATCAAATAATCAAGGGCATAACTTAAATATCTCTTGCCATGAAGTAAAGTTAAGAGTATATATGTCTCCCAATCCCATTACTGCGATAAAACAAAATATGATGGAATTCACACGCAAGAGAGGAACATGGTGTAGAAATTATTAAATTCTGTCTTTTTTATTTTTTTAACTATGTGCTATTTCTTGGTCTATCTTTGAAGTCTTGTGTTTTGGAAAAGAAATAAATAATGAGATTGCATTGAGGGAATTCTAGAAAGAAGTTTAGCAAGGACAAGAAATGTATATTGGTATGTTAAAATTTTAAGGACCTACAATCCATTCCTCTTTGAAGTGTAGGAAACATTTCAATCTTACTTGTGACCAAGTAATTGATACCTAACATTCACATAGTCTACATGTTGCACAAAAGTTTTGAAAAATGTACTTGAATAAAGTCCTCTTCATAAAATCTTCCTCAGCGAAGTTAGGTAAGTTGTTATTTTTAATGGAGTGGATGTTTTACATTTTTTATTTGTAGTGTCAACTGTCAAGATATTTGGTGAATGACAAAACAAGAACATCAGTTTCTTGTGCACATCCTTAAAAGAAAAAAATATAATGCTATGTACTGACAAGTAGAACTACTTTGTGCAGTGAATGTCAATCACCGAGGGATAAGCCATCCCTTTATCCTCAAGCCAAGGGCATACTTAATGCCCTGAAAGAAAAAGGCATTAGTATGGTTATTGCTTCTCGAACTTCCACACTTGCAATTGCTAGAACCTTTTTTACAATTCTTGGTATCACATCATTATTCACAGCAATAGTTAGTGTTAGTTACATTACTACCCTTTCAATGAATTAAAGTTTTTAATTTATATTTTAGGTGATTGGTTTTATTGAAAATGCATGAAATATACCCTAGTTGGAGTCACAAGATAGAGAACTTTGAAAAAATTCATCAAAATAGGAGTGCCCTTCAAGTCAATGCTCTTCTTTGATGATGAGAATTAGAACATTGAATCTGTATGTCATTTGTTTCACAGTTACTTTGTGATTGATAAGTCTTATGGCAGTTCATGGTATACCCCTTTGCTAGAAAAAAAAAGCAGAAAATCATCTTATCTTTATGACATCTTCACCTTACTTCATTGTTTCAGGTTTCAAACATGGGTGTAACGAGTATTTGGGTGGGAAATGGAGTTAATCTTGAAGCTTTAAAGTCAAGGCTTAGAAGATTTTCTAGATCTTCTAGTTCACAAAATTCAGCTACAGAAAATCAGGATGTTTAAATTTGCAGTTATGTTACAAATCCTATAGTTGATAAACAATTGTAGTGATTTAATTCTTGAATATGATTTTACATGTTAAGTACCATTGCTCTACAAATATTTTTCTAATTGTGATTTATTTTCACATTGATCAACTGGAGTTCCACAAAAGTAGTGACATAACAATTGAATTGAGTCATTGATTCCATTACTTGTGATATTTCCAGCATGAAAATGTTCTCATCAAGTCTCATCAATACACAAAGGTTAGTTATATTCCAACATTGGTAGTTTTTAGAGTGAAAATAAAACATTGGGTGTTATATTGTATTCTGTTATTTTCTAAAGTTAGCTACAGTTAGGGACTGAAAAAATTTGAGTTGAATTCTATCATCAATAGCATAATGCTTATTTTGACCACAACATTTCTTAACACAAAAAAATAAATTCAAGTCACTGGCCTTCTATCAGCTATTTGACTCATCTCCCTCCAATGCTTTTCCCTTTCGTTCCATTGATCTTTACTCTTGATCTCCCTGTGGGTAGACACATTTCCATACAAAACTATACCCATTGCAAACTACAGTAATGAGAGAGCAAAAGGAAACTGCAGTAATAATGGTAAATATCATTATCCTTAATCATTCCTAGAGTTTTATAAAATTGTCTTTTTTCCTTTTTTCACAAGACATGATTTATCAGAACCAAAGATATTTCCAGTCAGAGGAGCTGGTAAATTGTGTAGGATAAGCCCCTCCCCATATTGAAAAGTTACAATATCATCAATATTTTTATCTGCATGCTCTTTTTCCTTTTTAATCAAAAGGAGATTTCCACAAGTCTAGCCACAATTAGCCAAATCTCATCCAATATGCAAAAATACACAATCTTATTATTAACAGTTCTTTTATTATTAAATATTGAAAACTTTAAAGGATTACCATCATCAGTTGGGTAGACCATGCAAGGTCATACATACACAGTAAAATACAAACTATTTTAAAGAAAACCCAAATTATGCAGTGTTCAGCTACTAGCTCTACTTAGATACATTTACCTTTACATGATAACAGGACAAAATTTAATCTTTTACCATGTCTTGTTAATGTAATAAAACAAAACCATTTTTTCAGAATATTATAGACTCTCTTTGATCTGTTGCTTCATTTCTCATTGCTGTTTTGGTGGAATTATGTCTTATCTGCCCTTGTGGTGGTGGTTTACCCCTTTGTCCTATGACAACTTGTTGGATTTCCTTATAAACAATGTTCCCAAGTTGAATTCTATGATTCTCTGTCATTCTTTATTTCTCATAATCTAAATGAAACTGGCGTTGCAATAAAAAATAGCCATTCTCAATTTTTTTTAATATGGTGTCATTATAAATTACCTCTTAAAAGCAAGTACAATGAAACAAGCATGGTATCTTCTGCTTTCCATGTAGATATAGAATTATTTCACATTTATTCCAACAGTAGTTTTTGGTGTAGCAATGTTCACGACAAACAAAATAGCTACAAATATTTCACTCACGTTGCTATCACCAAATATGTATTACAAACATTTTGTAAATATTACAAACAAGATTTCATTTATTTCAAACTACACCTCATTACCATGTTTGCTTTTATATAGTTTTCTATCAGTAACCCTTGCACCACAGTGCGAGTAAATAAAAATATAACTATAAATGTGATGTTAGGCAAGTGGATTATTTTCCCAAAACACGTGAGATCTCAGTAAAAAAGCTGGATGTTGAAGAACAAGCGCAGATAAGTATTATTATGGCCGACTGCGTCCGTCTGGACGGTAGCAACTCCACTGGCAAAGGCAAAGTCGCCGGTGCCGCCGACGACGGGCATGTTCTGCCTGCGCTGGTGCATTCCACCCGCCGCTCCCACCATTGTCAGACTCCCGTTCAAATGCTGGCTTTCCACAAAGGCTGTGAATGCAAACCAGGCCACGAAGTAATCCCCCCACTGGTCATAGGTGGATGTGTACAGGCCCTGCGCTCTTCCCACTACACTCGAGTTCAGCATCGGTCCCGCCGTCAGCGGGTCGTTGAACACGACTGTATTTTCATACACATTATTACTCGGCACCTTGTTTGCATTGGTCTCGTAAGGAATGTTGTGGTAGTAGAATACCACAGACGAGGGGCCCTGCCCCTTCATGCCTTTGCCCTTTCGGCACTTGCAGAGGGCATAGGAACCGCCCGAATATGACAAAATTGTCAGCAGAATAGTGAGGGAGGCTCTCCTAGTGAAGAGCATTTTGTCTGCTTGTACTGTTTGGATCTCATGGCAATGGGAGGAGGAATTTATACAGCGTCCAGTACTGGCGTAGGTAGCTATGAAATCAAATTCACTGTTTGATTTTAACTTCTCATCCGTTCAAGAAAACGTTTCTGGAGTTTAGCATAACTGCGGTTTAACTGAGTTGTTAAGTGGAAATGGCAGAAAGAATTTATACACCGTTCTGGTGTCGCAGATATGAAATTGACTTTAACTTTAGAGTTGGTTTTTCGAGTTTAGGACACTGCGTTTTAGGTCAATGGTTAAGTGGAAATTTGGGCTAATAATGGGTGAAAAGTTCAAAGAGTGGCCCTTTTTTTCCAGTGATTAAAAGAAATATATATGTTTGACAGGTGAGGATTGTGGAGAAGAGGATTTAGTAGTTGAGTATGTTTTATAGTTGTGATAGTGTTTGTTGATCTAATGTTTAATATTTTTAATAGTTAAGTATTAGTAGTTGTTATTATAAAGTTGTTTGTGTTGATTATGAGTACTTGTAATTGAATGAAATGTACTCTTTAGATTTAAAAAATAATAAATTATGTGATGCGACATTAGTGAATAATTAAAACATGATTCAATGCACAATTATCATGAATTAATGCACAACTATCACAACTTAATGTACATCTATCAATCTATCATTTTTTGGGGGTCTGTTTGGACACTTTAACCCAAAAATATTTTTGTGTGGCATCATATTTGATGATGTGAACTTCAAAACTTAATTAGAAGCAAGTCTTGTCAAGTAAGTTACTATAAAAAAATGAGAGTGATTCAAAATTGTTGCTTATGATTTTGAGAGGCGCAAAGTTAGGCTACTCAATTACTAAGTCTTATCCCCTATATTTTGTATTTTTTTCCTATATATTTATTTTGGTTAGGTTTTTTTTTATGCAATGTTAAGTGAATATGTAATACCATTAGTATATTTTCATTTATTTGAGCAATCAATTTTAATTTTTAAATTTTTAAATTTAAAAATTAAAATTGGGATTTGTGAAATTCATCTAGGTTAATTTTATAATTTGTGGAAATGAACCTAAACTTTTAAAATTCAAATTCAAATTTGAATAATGTGTTTTTCCCACTATTCAATCAATATATTTTAACTTAAAACACTTTTTTTTACTTAAAGAGATTTAAGGACTAATTCTAATTCATTTGAACATCTAAAATATTAAGTATGTTAAAAAGATATCTCTTGCACACATCAAGGAGCATCAAATATTTTCATTTAACATCAACATTAGGAGAACATTTTAAGACATAAAACATAATTGCTTGTTTTTTAATCTTTATAAAAAAATTGTTAAATCAATATCATAAGAGTTTTTAAACAAAGAAGAGATACATTCCTATTCATTTACAAATTCCTTTATCCATACAACCATTTTTATGTAGATTATACAAATCAAGAAAATGAATTTTAGATCTAAAATACAAAAAAAAACATATTCAAAATTATACTTTAGATCCACATAAAAAAGTTAGATATGTTGTTACATGAATCACTTGTACAATACCAAAATGATCCATTGTCAACATTTTTTATTAATTCTAATGCATTTAATTGACATGCCTTAATATTTATTGTATGGGTTGTTAATCCTTTATACCTAGTACTCCATGTTGGCTTATAATCACAAGTCTCATAGGTAAAACATGGGAAGATTTAATGTCCTCACTAAAAACTAATATATTGAAATATTCATCTAAGCAAATAACTATACATGCAAGATAAAGCAAAGCTTATTTAGAAATAAACATCTACATATATAAGGAATTAGATACGTTCATATTAATCTTGGTGATTATTTAGTCTCTCTAATCTATTTAATTAAGTCTCAACATAAGATTTAATATTATATTAAATTCATTCATATTAATCTCTATAATTATATATAATTTCTAATTGATTTGACAATTCTAAACACAAGACTTACTATTTAAAACAAAATCCTCTTTTATTAATAAAAAGGAAATTTTATACATCATTTACTCCTACATAGTTATAGGATTTTATAAATACTCTACTCCTACTCAATTGTTAGCTTAAATCATGACACCCTTTACATGTTTTACTGCTATCACTTACAATAACTATTATCTCTGAAAATGCTTATTACTTGATCGTGCATTTCATAAATGCTTGTGACCCACTCCACATTAATTAACTAACTATTGTACAAAACGAGTAGCACCTTGGTACCAATTTTCTTGGTAAAAATTATGTATGGTCCTTCACACTCTTACAAGATTTATACAAAATGTACCCAGGAATTCACATAATGCTTCATATATCTAGAATTATTCCAAGGTGGGCCACTAACGCAACCTTTGGTGTTATTTCAATGAGTCCTGAAATTCTTCTTTTAACTCTCATATTTTTTCCTGCTTCTCTTCCTTCTTAATCACGGAACTATCCACTTCTTCAAGGGTGATGTCCTCACGCATTAACAACTCCATATCAAACAAATTTTTGGCTTCCTCTTCTAACCACATATCTCCCTTTCTACTTCATTATCAGTTGAGTTAGAACAGTCTTTGTTCACATCTTTGCAAGTGACTTGTAAATATCTATAGCAGACTTAGCGTTTGATTTTGTGTGATGACGTTCTCCTACAACACTTCTTCTGTTGGTATATGATCCTCTTGACTTGTTTCGCCCATCGCTTCATTAGTATTATCATCCATTATCACATTGATTATTGGAGTGGGTGGTGTAAGAAACAAGATTTTGATAATCTCATCCAGTTGGTTGGCATGCTAATTTTGGGACTAGGTTACATGATAATCTCAACAACTTGGTAAGCGAAGATCTCATTGTATAGAGTTTAGCCTTAGTCAATTGAACAAATGATGTTTGAACTTTACAAACGTAGGCATCCAAAATATTCTTGTGCTAGGTGGTTCTTCAAAGTGTTGTTCAAGTTCTTATTGTTATAATTATTGATATTGACAATGTTTACAATAATCTTAAAGTGCATTTCTTCCATATTGACCTTCACTTGGCTAGTACCTCTATCAATATGAACATTTCATATTACTTGCTCTTATTTCTACCATATTGATCTATTGTTTATTGATTACATACATATGACCATCTTTGAGCTAGATAATTTATTTAGATGAAAGAAAGGAGTTCCAACAATCCCAACTTTCCTATGTAATCAATAAATAATAGGTTGTGGCAGATGTATTTGGTTGCGCAATATAATTCTTTTTGATATACAATTCCACCAATTGTTGGAACATACTAGCAAGTACAACCAATTATTTAATGCTAGGCCACAAAGAGGATAGTGCCAGGTGATGTAAGAAATAAGCTTTTGATCAATCTCATTTATTTGGTTGGCATGCTATTTCAGTGTTGCATTGGGACCATATGTTCTTTTGTCTCACACTCCTATAATTTTGTTGTAATAGGGGCACTATGATGTACAATCCTTTAATTTTTATTCAATATCGACATTATCTTTTCTTTATCAACTATCCTCTTTGTGACCTAGCATTAAATAATTGGTTGTCCTTTTTAGTATGTTCCAACAATTGGTGGAATTGTATATCAAAAAGAATTCTATTGTGCAACCAAATGCAATATGCCACAACCTATTGTTTATTGATTACATAGGAAAGTTGGGATTGTTGGAACTCCTTTCCTTCATCTAGATAAATTACCTAGCTCAAAGATGGTGATATGTATGTAGGTGTTCATTAGGGTTATTAAAAATTAATATGTCAGTACCTCAATTCAATTACATAAATACATGCAAAAAAAAATATTAATGTAATATAAATGTAAACACAAGTGAATTAAGGTATTGACATATTATAAATTTTCATAGGCCAACAACCATGAAGGGAAACTCTCCCTCGAACACACCTTACACAAACAATAACATTCAAGAACAACAAACATGCAACTTTATTATACTCTAAAAAATCATCTACATACATGCAATCAAATGAATTACAACTATATGGTCACAAGACCACTATTATAAAAATTTGGGCTAGAAAAACATGCAGAAAATTAGACATGCAAGTCTGTGAATGACAATAATGACCATTGAAACCCCAACCACTATTTTGTACCTTCATTATGTGTTGAAAAGCAATAATTCCATCATCTTCTCATCTAGAATGATTCCCTTTCATTCCTCACCACTTTATCATTTTTTTATTCTAACTAACTATCACTTCTATTTTTGGCACCTAATAGATTCAGTTGCCCCTTTTTTGGGCAGGTAAGAAATTTCTAAAATTTTAGTCCAACTTTCGGGAACCATAACTTTTGACTCAAGCATTGGAATGACAATCGGTCTATGTCGTTGAAAAGATCTTGACGAGCAGTAGGACAACCTCTAGGTGCCTCAAAATTGACTTTCAATATTTTTAAAGGGATTTTGAAGACAAAACATTAATATCTCACAAGTGAAAAATGTTATTGAAGTGATTTCTTCACCATTAACTTCATTTCACCATTCTGAAATTCTCTCTAAAATTTCATGTCCATATGTGCACAAATGCTAACTTACTAAAAATAAAAATATAACTATAAATGTTATGTTAGGCGAGTGGATTATTTTCCCAAAACACGTGAGATCTCAGTAAAAAAGCTGGATGTTGAAGAACAAGCGCAGATAAGTGTTATTATGGCCGACGACGTCCGTCTCCACGGTAGCAACTCCACTGGCAAAGGCAAAGTCACCGGTGCCGCCGACGACGGGCATGTTCTGCCTGCGCTGGTGCATTCCACCCGCCGCTCTCACCATCGTCAGACTCCCGTTCAAATGCTGGCTTTCCAGAAAGGCTGTGAATGCAAACCAAGCTACGAAGTAGTCGCCCCACTGGTCATAGCTGGATGTATACAGGCCCTGCGCTCTTCCCACTACAGTCGAGTTCAGCGTTGGTCCCACCGTCAGCGGGTCGTTGAACACAACTGTATTTCCATACACATTATTACTCGCGGGCACCTTGTTTGCATTGGTCTCGTAAGGAATGTTGTGGTAGTAGAATACCACAGAGGAGGGGCCGTTCCCCTTCATGCCTTTGGGCCCGGCTTAAAGATCACACGCTAAGGTTTGACTTCCTACGTGGCTCTGGGTCCCACTCTTACACCGTTCGGTCGGATTCTTTGATTTATTTTCGTCTTCCGTTTCTCGTTTTCTTTCCCACTGCACTCCTCTGACTCTCTGACAGTCACGGTCACTGCAACTTCCGCCCAATGCTGTCACACTCGTTGATAAGGAAAGCGACAGGTTGAGTTTGAATTTAAATTTTGAATCTGCCCCTCCCGCTCAAGCAGAAGCAGCAACAGGAGGATTTCTAGTGCAAGATTTCTAGAGAAACTCCATCTGTAGAGCATGTCGCAGAAACTGAAGCAGATTTGGTGTACTCCTGGCCTGTGACAAGATGGGAGCTTTGGAACAGAGTGCGGACATCCATCAAACTAAAGAGGGATTATTATCAGATATTACAGTTCGAAATCCTCTGGTAGACATGTATGCAAAATGCGGAAGCACAGACAGGGCACGTGAATTGTTTGAGCGGAGGCCTCAAATAAAGCGGTCTCATGGAATGCTATGATTGCAGGATATACACAAAATGCGTTCACTGAAAAGGATTTAGAAACTTTTAACTAAATGCAATTGGCAGCCGTAAAGCCAACCCTCGCAACCTTTGCCGGTATTCCTCCAGCCTCTGCCA
>VDFB02068478.1:0-14534 GCA_007258455.2 Sequoia sempervirens
TTACCATTTTACTTTTGTTTATTGTTTTACTATTTTACTTCTAGTTATTGTTTTACTTTCTAGGCACTTGGGTATGGGAATATTTACTTTATGTTGATTTTATGCTTGTATGCATCTTTTTGTCTAGGCTTATTGCTTAGATTCAACAATTGAAGACCTACTTATATATTTTTCATGTTCCCTAATAGGGGATTTTATTACAATGGGTAAATACAAAATTGGTTTACACAATTTGAGTGAGGAAGGAAAAATTGCAAGAGATCCATGTAAAAAATTAGTTTTCGAGGTTTGAACAAACTATTTGGTTCAATCAATCCAAAAAGGGTTGATAAAACCATGGATGAGTGAACCAATTGATGAGGGGCTTAGAGATACTTTCATATAGTCACTTTGTGAAAGACTTGTTTATTTTATTAATTAACATGACTGATAATAGACTATAGACTAATATATTTACTTACTTTTCTTTATGTTTAGCTAATTTAGTAGATATATTAGAGATAATGCTTTATATTAAATGCATTACTTTTGTGATGATATTGATGAGTTAATTATACAGTTTTAATATTTTACTGTCATAATTGGTATCCTATTCTTAAGGATTATATTCAAGGTATTTAAAATACTAATGATTGATGATAAAGTTAAACTCCCTGTTTAATCAAATGAAGACAATCATGCCACTAATCAGCCCACCTGGATGATGAATCACTAAAGTTTCAAATCAGCTTCCTTTAGTCAGTTTAGGAACTTCCACTCCCATCGTTGATCTAGCATTTCTCTCTCTATCTATTCTCAGTCCTTTTTTAGTTCTACTTTAGTTTTGTTTTAGTCTTTAGTTTAGACGCCTTGAATCTTGGCAATTAACAACATATTTTGAATTCAATAAGGATATAGTTATAAATATCCATGTTTAGGTTTTAGAAAGGAGTTAGATAATTTTTTACTATAATCCTATAATGGTTGCAATACTCTGTTCTTCATTCCAACTTTGATCAATTTGAATGAAAATAAGAAGTTAACTCGAATCACCGTGTTAGAGGTCTCACCAGAGGAAGAGCAGGGCTTTCTCAACCAAAGGAATTGATCTTGTGTGGTATTTTACTGAGTTTGTTCTATTTCTGTTCATTTATCTTAAATCAAGAATGTTAAGTTTGTTTGAATCATTTTCAGTTCAATGGATGTTAAATATGGATAGTTAATTCTATTTGAATCATTTTCAACAAGTGTGTTTAAAATTGCTTTTAAGTTTAGTTCATCATGGTTACAATGGTTTGTTAGATTCATTGTAAGGTTTATTGAAGTTAATCAAATTTAAATGTTGTTTGTAGGAATTAAGTTTGGTAATTGTTTGTTGAGTTTAAATAGAAGCAATGATGGAAACTTATGGAAATATGGAGCTGGGATCTATTTGGAATCTATTCATGGAAATTAGTATTTATGATTTCTAGATTAGTTGTTATTTCCTTGCAATTTATTTTTGTTCTTTAAAATGGCATTTATTTTCCAGCAAATCTTAAGATAAATTTCTTTCGAAGAAAAATAGAATTAAATTTGTATTTTGTATTCTAGATTAAGAATTAAAGTAAATGTTAGTATTTTCCATGAATCAGTCTCAATCAAGTCAAATGAAGTCAGAAATAAGTTGACAAAACTTTAAATTGGGAAATAAGATAGAATTAATCCTTAGGAATTAGTCGTTGTAGTTCAACTCTTGAGAGCTCCTGAAAGCTCTCGAAGGAGTCAAATCGAAACCAAAATTCACTGTTTACAGTGCAAAACCCCCCCAAAAATTTGTGACAACCATCTTTATCGCATATAGCTCTAAGAAACACCATGTTCGATAATTATTTAACTGAATGATGCAAGTTGTGACATCAACGACCTTGCCCATCATTTTTGGCACTGTTGTTGGGGACTAAAAGATCTGGCTATTAAGTGTGAAGCCTTAGTGTTGATAAGGAAGATAGATCTAAATTGTGGATGAGATGAAATAGAGACCATCTAGGGAGGTTTCTTCCACATAATATTGATTTTTGAAGGAATATTGATTTTGATCAAGAACAAGACATTCAACAACATTAGATCAAAGATCAAGAAGAGAATAGAGATCCATTTCGGGAAGAAGAAATGGGTGACCAACCAATACATCCACCAACAAATAGGACCTTTTCTTATCCTATTAATCTTGAAAGATAGATTGATGAACCTCATATGAAGAACATTTCACCCTCAGTTTTTCCTAGCTTTAGGGGAAAAACTTCAGAGGATCCTAATCAATTCCTTTTTGAGTTCAAAGTATTATGCCAAACCTATGATTATACAAATGATAACCAGAGTTTGAAGTTATTTCCTTCTACATTGAAAGAGTCAACTTAAAATGGTTCATGGGTTTAGGCACTAGAACAATTGCAACTTGGTAGCAAATGGAAATTGAGTTCTTGGATAAGTACCAAGATTACTGTCGAGTGAGGGATAGGAAGGAGGAATTATTTCAAATAAGACAAATGGAGGATGAAAGTTTGGAGGATTACGCTGATAGATTTTAGTTTGTGCACTAGAGGTGTACTAATGGGTTGGATGGTGAAATTAGTAAAACAATTTTTTGGAGAGGAATTGATGATGAATCAATGGTGTCTTTGAATCTTATGGGGAAGGGGGACATTAATAAACTTTCCTTGGATGATATTGTTGAAATATGTAGAAACTACTCTAGGACTAGAGTATGGACTAGGAATTCCAGAAGAAACATAGCTCATACTACTGATTTGTCAAAAGAATGGAGAAATTAGCAAACATGAATACTGGTTTAATTCTTCATCTCAACATGCAAGGAGATAAGAAGAACATTGAACCTTTTTCTATTTATTGTTCCAAGTGTAGGGGAAAACATCTTTTAAGAGAATGTCCATTGAATCAAGTTGATATCTATGAAATTTGTGAGAAAAAACACTCAACAAATTCTTGTAATCTTTTGGCTAGGATTAAGACCAATTTGAAGAAACCACCAGTGGTAGACGAAGAGCTTAATTATGTTGGCCAGAGACCTCAAAATAAAGGGTATAATGCTAATCAAAGGCAATATGGTTCTACATCAAACTGGAATCAGAACCCTTGGCAAAACTAGAATCAATGTATCCCTCCATATCAACCACAACCACCACCTACATATTGGGGTCAACCTGAATGGATGAATCCTCAATGGAACCAATCACAATGGAAAGCTAATTAGTAGCCATAGTGGCAGTCAAATCATCCATCATAGCAACAAAATCAGACGTAGTTCCAACCATGGAAAAATCAGGGGAAAAAATGTCTATGGGGACAGACACCTCAAGCAATAAATGCCCCTAATCCTACTAATGATTAGGTAAACCAGCCCCAATTGCCATCCCAACTGGTTGCAAATCCAAAAAGCATCTAAAATGATGTAAATCCCACTAATTTGAATGTAATTGATGCTAATGATATTTAATTGAGAAATCGAACTATTCAATCTAAACCAACAAAAATAGTTCAAGAAGGTGGGAAAGAAAATGAGACTTTAGAAGAAAAAAAACTTTGAGGAAGAACCAAATGTCAATCAGGAACCTTACCCTGAGAGGTTGAAGGAAGAAAAACTCGCTCCTGAAATCTCCCTACCCAATTACATGAATATAGTTGATTCTCAACTTCTTCATGAGTTGAAGAATATTAACATTGAAATACCACTATTACAAGCCATTAAGGACATACCAGAGATAAACCAATTGGTAAAGTCTCTTTGCATGAAAAATCAAGGGAGGAAAAAGAAATTACCTTCCACAATTCAAGTAGGAAAAAAACTCACTAATGTGTTATCAGGAAGACTGCTTCCCCAGAAATATAATGATCCTAGAAGTCCTGTAATAACCTTGAGTAATGGAGTGGAGATATCCAATGTTCTGATTGATTTACAAGCTGCCATAAATGTTATCACACCTGATATAGTTAAAATGTTAGGAATGACAACTATTTAGCCAACAATAACTGTTCTACAGTTGGTTGACCAATCTACTACAAAACCATAAGGTATTATAGAAGAAATCATGGTTACCATTGACACATGGGATTATCCAATTGAATTTTTGGTTCTTAAAGACAAAAAGAAAGACTCTAGTTATCCAATTATCTTGGGAAAACCATGGTTGGCTATTACTGCTATCTTAGTTGATTGTAGATATGGAAGTATGATTATTTCTGATGGTCAAAAATAAAAAGAATTATCACTCTATCCACCAACACAACCATCAATTCAAACAAACACTCAACTTTGGGTTGATGAGGATATAGAATCAAATGGTGATGGTATTGTAGAGTTAGCTATGGTTACTCTGGTTGAACATGTTCAAGCATGTGAAGAACAAGAGTTTACTTCAGAAATTGAGAAAGGAAACTGTCAAAAAACATTACATGAACAACACTCTTTTCCTCTGAATACACCTGTTGAAAATTCCATTGATTCTAAAGCTAATACTAAAGAAATTATAGTAGCTGGAGATAAACCTCTCAACATTAATTCATCTTTATCCCCAACACAAGAAGAAAAATTGAAGGAAAATTTAGAAAAATATACTGAAGCATTTTCTTGGGAGTATACAGATATGAGAGGAATTCATCCTTCAATTTGTAGTCATCACATATACATTGAAGATGTAAGACCAATCAAACAAGGTCAAAGGAAAATCAATCATGTTCTTCATGACATTGTTAAACAAGAAATAGAAAAGCTACTCAAAGTAGGGTTCATTTACCCAATATCAGATAGTCAGTGGGTTTCTCCACTAGTTATAGTCCCAAAGAAAAATGGTAAATGGTGTGTGTGCGTAGATTATAGGGAGTTGAATAAAGCCACAAAGAAGGATAATTTCTCATTACCGTTCATTGATCAAGTACTTGAAAATCTAGCAGGCAGTAATTATTTCTCTTTTCTTGATGGCTTTAGTGGATACAATCAGATCCAAGTAGATCCTGAAGATCAAGATAAAACTAATTTTACCTGTCCATGGGGTACATACACATATATAGTCTTACCATTTAGATTGTGTAATGCACCAACCACTTTTCAAAGAGCAATCATTGCTATCTTTGTAGATTTCACCACTTCATGTGTCAAAGTTTATATGGATGAATTTACAATCCATGCAAAAACATTTGAGGAGGCACTTCAAAACTTAGAAAAGGTTTTACAATGATGTAAAGATCATAGGTTATCCCTAAATCCTGAAAAAACTTCAATTATTATGATAGAGGGAATTGTTCTGGGACATCACATATCAAAAGAGGGGATAAAGGTTGATCCCAAGAAAGTTGAAATTATTCAAAAAATTGAGATCCTTGAGAACCAAACTGGTGTTAGAAGTTTTCTTGGGCATGCTAGATATTGTACAGAAGATTTATTGAAGGATTTAGTAAAATTGTTGCACCAATCTTTACATTGCTCAAGAAAGAAGAGGATTTTGTATGGACTGAAGATTGTCAAAAATAATTTGAGACAATTAAAATAGCTCTAACAACTTCTCCAATTATCAAAGGACTTGTTTAGGGAGATCCATTTCACACACATGTTGATGCATCCAATTTGGCTATTGGAGTAGTATTAGGAAAAAAAGATGATAATGATGACATGCATGCAATCGATTATGTTAGAAAAAATATAAATCTTGCTGAGAGAAATTATACAACAAAAAAAGAATTTTTAGTTGTAGTCTATGCAATTAACAAATTTAGGCATTATATTACAGGTTACAAAGTTTACGTACATACAGACCATGCTCCAATTAGATATTTAATGAACAAGGATATAGTAGGTGGATGCATTGTCAGATGGCTACTGTTGTTGTAGGAATTTGATGTGACTATCATTGATAAGCCTAGAAAAGACAATGTTGTTGTTGACTTTCTTTCCAAAATTGTTTTGCAGGATAATTAAGAACTAGTGGAGGATACATTTCCAAATGAACATTTATTTGCAATATCAATTCATCCACCATGGTTTGCTGATTTGGAAAATTACCTTGTAATAGGAAAGTGTCCAAATCACTTTAGTCATAAACAAAAAAGAAGATTAATTTGTGATAGTTCTAGGTTTCAATGGATTAATGGAATTTTATTTAAAATGTGCCCTGACCATGTTTTACGTAGATGTGTTGCTGAGTTAGATGTCTATGATGTAGTAGTGCCTACCATCATGATCCAAAAGGAGGAAAATATTCAGTGGTTAGAACAGTTCATAAGATCTTAGGATTTGGTTACTTTTGGCCATCAATAACAAAGGATGTTTCATTCTTTATTAAGAACTGTGATGAATGTCATCGGATGGGAAGAACCATGCCAACAATGGAGATTCCATTTCAGCCTCAAATAGCTTTGGAACCAATTGAAAAATGGGGCATCAATTTTGTGGGACATGTTGATCCACCTTCTAAAGGGCAGCATTACATACTTTTTTGTACAGACTATGCAACAAAATGGGATGAAGTGAAAGAATTTCCAACAGTAAGAGAGGATGAAGTTGCAGATTTTATGTACAAGCAAATTCTTCAGAGATTTGGTGCACCAAGAGAAATTGTTTCAGACCAAGGACCACAATTTGTATTAGTGATGATGGAAGCCTTTTTGTAGAGATGCTAGATGACACATGGAAATCTTTGCCATATCATCCTCAGGCGAATGGACAAGTGGAGGTCACTAACTGAGAATTGGAGAATATCTTGACAAAGACTATTTCATTGAGGAAAATGGACTAGGCAAAGAGGTTAGATGAAGTCGTGTGGGCTTATAATACCACATGGAAAACAACTGTATTTTCTCCATATGAACTTGTGTATGGAAAAAAACTAGTTATGCTTATAGAATTTGAATTAAAAACATTGAAAACAACATTAGAAGTTGGAATTAATTTACTTGAGTTTAAAAAAGTAGAATTTGATAGCTAAATAGACTTGATGAGATGAGAATGGAGGCACTTTAGCATATAGAGGTAATCCAAAAACAAAGGAAGGAATGGCACGATAAGCATATTGTGTCTAGGTAGTTCAAGGAAGGAGATTGGGTGTTATTATATTTGACTCCATATTTGAAGAGTTTAAAGGGAAATTCCATACAATATGGTTAGGACCCTATGAGATAGATCAGGTATTTGAAAATGGAGTTGTTCAATTAGTACCAATTGATGGAGAAAAGAGAGTTATGCTAGTTAATGGTCATCGATTGAAGACATATCATAAGCCAACAACAAAGGAGGAATTTTTAGATGATATGCAATACAAAATTAAACATTTTCTCATGGAAGACATCTCTTCCATGAGAGAAGATCTTTGAACCTTTGAAGAAGACATGAATAAACAAGGTAAATTAAAAAATAGCAAATGGTGGTTTACCTTGGGAAAAAATAAAGTAAATTGAAAACCAACAATGGTAGTTTGCTTTCAAAAATTAAAAAAAATGAGATGACTGAAAACCAGCAATGACGGTCTATCTGGGTTAACTTCGAGTAGCTCTTGAAAGCTCCTGAAGATTTTGAAGACTCTAAAGACTCTGAAGACTCAAAATGGATCGATAGCTCCTAAAGACTCCAGAGGTTCATGAACTCTTGAGAGCTCCTAAAGGCTCTCGAAGACTCTTGAAGGCTCCTGAAGGTCTCAAAGGCTTGCAATAAATAAAGGTGTGCATTTAATGTGAATATTATTCTTGAAATATTATTTTCTAAGGTAGTTAAACTAATGTAAAATAGGTAAATATTTATGAGTCTAGAAATCTCTGCCATATTGTTATTAATACTTATAATAAAAGTCTTTTAATCATTTTAAAAAGTGGTGGAAGAGTTGGTATAAGTATGATGTGACATTGAAATGTCATTAGTAATGATTGTAGGTCATGCCAAGATTCACCTGTGCTGTCAAAATATTTTCAAATTTAATTTGACATTTGTAAGGATTGCCGCCAATTTTGCAAATCAAAATGCAACTACAAAATTGTTGCGTGTGAAGCATCAAGGGTAGTAAAGAAATTTAATGCAAACAATTAATGATACATTGTATCATTTTTAAAATTTATGCTTCATAAAAAATAAAGAAAGATCATTTTGGATATTGCTTAAAAACACAGTCCGCCATTGTTGACAAAAAATATGGGAAACAAACGAAATGCTGAGCCAACAAATTTCGCTCTTGATTCAGAGACCAAGAGATTACTGAGAGAAGTAGGATGGTTGGACTTTATAATGAAGTATGAGGGTTTTCAACAAGAGATTGTAGAGGAATTTGTGAGAAATTTCCATGTAAATCTCACGAGAGTCAGAGGTGAAATCATTAAAGTTACCCTTGAGATTATAAGTGAAATTTTGGGAATTCCTATTGAAGGAAAACCAGTCAATAAAGGCTGAGTAAAATTTGATAAATTGGTGGCAACATTTCATCAAGAACCAAAAAGGAGGCCTTAAGTTCTAATGCATAAAGGAGATCAAAGAGGAATAGCTCATAATATCTTGGACGTCCTTGGAGAACGACTGCAATGTGGGTGATGAAATTCTTCACTTGTGAGGGACAATACAACAATATATTAGGGCCAGGAATGTGAATGTTAATACATTTGAGGTATGGAAATACAAAACCCTCTGTTAGAATAAATTTTCTAGCATTTTTGTTTCAACAAATTGCTTCAATGATTTCCTAGGTAAAAAATAGAGGAGAGTCTTCCATAAAATACCATGGTTTAATTCATTTGGTAATTAAACATTATTTCTTGAAGAAAGAATCTAGAAAGCAGGGTTGTCTTGAATTTTTGTTTGTACCTATTGAAAAACAAAAAGGAAGATCCACAAAAGGGCCTACGACAAAAAGGGAAAAAGTAGAAAAGGGAAAATCTTCCAAAAGAGAACAGAAAAAGAAAAGATTGAAAAGAGAAAACAAGACTTGATTGAAGAAAGACCTAGTACTGTTGAGACTATTGTGTCGACTCCTGAGGAAACCCCTATATTTGAGACACTTGCCTCTGAAGTCTGTGAAGAAACCCGAACGCCTGTGCATTCCCCTGAGCAACCTCACAACCCTCCTGAAAGCCCAATCCTCTCTTCTGAAAAGATCCATGTAACTGAGGTCCATGAATCTGTTGAAGAGTCTGAAGCACAGTCAAAAGAAAGAGAAGCCTCAAAAGAATTTGAGGAAGAAGAGGCCGAAAGATCACCTACACTTTCTTCGACTTTCGAGAAAAGAAAAGGAAAAAAGCTGTTAATTGAAGAAGAGGAATTTCATGAAGTACAAAATGAAGAAGAATTAGAAACAGAGGAATTGTTGAGAGCAATGAAGATTTCCAGAATTGAAGCTGAGTTAGAGCAGGAAAAGAAGAATGTGCAATTTATTGAGGAAAAATTGGAAAGGAAAGAAGAGGAATTACAACAATCCCTCAATAAAACTTAGGAAAAGGAAAAAGAAATTGAAAAACAAGAAGAAAGGTACAAAGAAAAGTTGGTTAACATTGAAGAAGCTTTACAGCAGGCTAGTGCGCAAGTGCAAAGGAAGTAGAAAAATTGAAAGAGGAATTGCAGTTGAAAGAAGAACAATTAAAACAATAGTCCATGAGGTTTTATTCTCAAGAGGCTTCTACTTTTAAGAAAAAGAAATTGAAAAAAAAGAAGCAAGGTACAAAGAACAGTTGGTTAACACTAAAGAAGCTTTACAACAGGCTAGTGTGCAAGCATTGGCAAGTGCAAAGGAAGTAGACAAATTGAAAGAGGAATTGCAGTTGAAAGAAGAACAATTAAAACAATAGTCCATGAGGTTTTATTCTCAAGAGGCTTCTACTTCCGTAGCCCCACCACATTACCTTGCTTTGCCCCCTATTCCATATGATATTCCATCAGATGTTCCACAAAGGACTCAACCTGGATATCTCTCTTTGGAAGCCTTGAAATTCAAGCGTGAAAATGATCTGTTGAAAAAGAAAGTACAAAAATTAGAGGAAGAAAGAAATAAAGTTGAAAGAAGGTTTGACCAAGCAATAGAGATAAGCTCTACAATGCTATCAATGAGAAAACCATCAAAGATATATGCTTTATTTCTCAGGGAGAAATTTCTACAATGGAAGCTCAATCAATTAGTTTTAAGGAGAGACTTCGATTATCATAATGACAAAGATTTTCTACAAAATTGTTTCAATAACCACCCTGATATTCAAAACCAGATGTGTGAGTTTTTCTAGCACAGGTTTTTGATGGGTGATAATGATGATTCTTTGTTAAATGTTTATGTTGGTGAACTACAAATTAGATCCTTTGTATCCTTAATGCAGAATCAAGTTGAATGGTCGAAAAGGATTGAAAAATACAAAGAGGCATAGAAAAAGTACGGTTTACCAACGAGACCCAAAATTCCTCATGCACAAAAGTATATTAAAATGGTCTGATCAATTGTAAGGAAAAATCATATCAATCCTCTCTATGTTTCAAATTTGATGAATAGTATATCTACTTTCCAAAATGTAGAAGGGACACTTCCTCCATTAGCAATAAATTCATGTTAGGAAAGATATTACACCATTCCTGAGACATTGAGAAGAAGAGAGCCTATTAGCCCAAACAACATCAGATGGAGCTTGATAAGAGTTAGGCATGTGATCTCCTTGATTGAACAACAACAAGAATTTTGGGTTGGTATGCAGTTCAAAATTCCAATTATCATAATGGCCGCTCCAAAACTCAAGGCACCAATCAATATTTCAGAAGAGGTGATAAAACCCTATTTTGAAAAGCCAAAGGAAAACAATGGATTTGCACTCAAGACCAGACTACCACCACAATACAGTGAAGGAGTGTTCAACTCTGCCATTTGGATGGAAGCAATGAACAAGGACAAAGAAACCACCATAATTCTTGAAAAAGAACCATGAGGACATGGTTCACATCAAGTGGGGAAGAATGATGAGGGGCTCAGAGATACTTTCATATAGTCATTTTATGTTTTAAAAGACTTGTTTATTTTATTAATTAACATGACTGGTGATAGACTATAGACTGATATATTTACTTGTTTTACTTTTTGTTGGCTAATTTGGTAAATATATTAGAGATAATGCTTTATATTAAATGTGTTGCTTTTATGATGATATTGATGAGTTAATTGTGTAGTTTTAATCTTTAACTGTCATAATTGGTATCCTATTCTTAAGAATTGTATTCAGGGTATTTAAAAGACTGATGACTGATGATAAAGTTAAAATCCCTACTTAATCAAATAAATAAAATCGCACCACTGATCGGTCTAGCTAGTTGATGAATCACTGAAGTTTCAAATCATCTTCTTTTAGTTGATTTAGGAACTTCCACTCCCAGCGTTGATCTGGAATTCCTCTCTCTGTCTATTCTCAATCCTGTTTTAGTTTTGTTTTAGTCTTTAGTTTAGACGCCTTGAATCTTGGCAGTTAACGCCATGTTTTAAATTAAATAAGGATATAGTTATAAATATCCATGTTTAGGTTTTAAAAAGGAGTTAGATAATTTTCAACTAGAATCTTGTAATGGTTGCAATACTTTGTTCTGCATCCCATTTCTATCAATTTGAATGAAGATAAGAAGTTAACTTGAATCATCATGTTAAAGATCTCACCGGAGGAAGAGCAGGGCCTGCTTAACCAAATGAATTGATCTTGTGTGGTATTTTTCTAAGTTTATGTTATTTTTGTTCATTAATATTAAATCTCAGATATTAAGTTTGTTTGAATCATTTTCAGTTCGTTGGATGTTAAAATATGGAATGTTAATTCTATTTGAATCATTTTCAGTAACTATGTTTAAATTTCTTTTAAGTTTAGTTCATCATGGTTAGAATGGTTTGTTAGATTTTTTGTAAAGTTTATTGAGTTAATCAGATTTAGATGTTGTTTGTAGGAATTAAGTTTGGTAATTATCTATTGAGTTTAAATAGAAGCAATGATGGGAAATTATGGAAATATGGAACTGAAATTTGTTTGGAATCTATTCATGGAAATTAGTATTTATGTTTTCTAGATTAATTGCTATTTCCTTGCAATTTATTTCTGTTCTTTAAAATAGCATTTATTTTCCAACAAATCTTAAGATAGATTTCTTTTGAAGTAAATTAGGATTAAATTTGGATTTCAAATTCTAGATTAAGAATTAAGGTAAATGTTAGTCTTTTCCATGAATCGGTCTCAATCAAGTCAAATGAAGTTAGAAGTAAGTCGAAAGAAATTTAAATTAGGAAATAAGATAGAATTGATTCTTAGGAATTAGTCGCTGAAGTTCAGCTCCTAAGAGCTCCTCAAAGCTCCTGAAGGAGCCAAACAAAAACCAAAAGTCATTGTTTACAATGCAAAACCCCCCAAAAATCCGTGACAACCATCCTTATCGCATATAGCTTTGAGACACACCTGGTTCGATAATTAATTGACTAAATGATGCAAGTTGTGACATCAACGACCTTTCCCATCACCCATCTCAGGTTTTCCACATAAATTTGGTGTTCTTTTGTGTATTGTGTTAGGTTGTTTTAGTTTTTGTTATTTTCTCTTCATGCTATATCATCATAACAAATTAAGGGTTTAATGAATGAACGTGGATCTAAATGTGTATGAGGCTTTTGAAGTTTTAATGTACAACTAATTCACCTCCCTCTCAGTTGTCTTGTGCATTCAAAAATTGGTATTAGAACAAGGGTTCTTGGAAGAAAGCTTAATCACTTAAGGTAGATCTAGGATGGCACACAAGAAGGAGATCCCCATGTTTGATGACACATACTATGCATTCTAGAAGACCAGGATGGAAGGGTATTTGGTTTATCTTGGATTTGACATCTGGAAGGTAGTACAAAATGATTATACTATTCCTAGAAATGGTTTGAGCACTGAAGATGAAATCAAATCCTATGAATGCAATGGCAAAGAAAGGTATTCTCTCTTTTGTAGTCTTACGAATTCTGAATTAGTGAAAGTTATGGATCTAAAAATTGCTAAAGAAACTTGATTTTTTTTGGAAAGCATTTATGAAGGAGATGAAAAGGTCAAACAAGCTAAGATGCAAAATTTGAAGATTACATTTGAGAAATTTTGGATGTCTAAAGATGAAAAAATTATAGGATACATGTAGAGGGTAGATGAAGTGGTTAGTTTCATCAGAGGTCTTGGTGGAAAATTCAAAGAATCAAAAGTGGTAAAGAAAATTCTCAAAACTCTTCCTAAAGCTTATAGTCGTAAAGTTTCTACAATTGAGGAATTTGCAAATCTAGATTTGTATATTAGAGATCAATTGTATGGCTCCGTAACTACATTTGAAATGAGAGAATTTGGTGCAAATGATGGTGCAAAAGTTGAACTACTTTTAAGGTTGGAAAATCATAAAAGACTGAAGAATCAAATCAAGAGGTTCTTGATGATGTGGAAGATAACTTTGTGAGAAGGATGAAAAAGGGTATTGGTAAGTACAAAGATAAGTTTGCTTTCAAATTTTTTAATTGTGGAAAGATACGTCACTATGCTTCAAGATGTCCAAATAGGGCTGTGAAAGTCAAAAATAAGGAGAACAAAGGTAAGATGATTAAGAAAAGCTATTATTTTAGGGAATATGCAAGTATTTTTGATGATGAGTTCGATTATGAAGATGATGATGATAGTGAATGCTTTTTCATGGATTTAAAAGATGAAACTAATTCTATCAATTTTGAGAGATGTGTGAAGGAAATCCCTCCAGAGACAAAGGATATGAGTGAAGGTACTTTGGTATCTGTTTTTCATGCTAGACAAGAGAAGAATTATTGGAACATTGATAGTGGATGATCTAACCATATGACCAATGATGAGTAATTTTGATAAACTTGAAAAGTATAATAGAGGACATGTTAGATTTGGTGATGATACATTTGTTAAGATATATGGAAAAGGTTCAATCAGTTTTGATGGCAAGCATAATACTAATGATGTTTCCTATGTTAAGGGTTTAAGGAATAACCTCTTGAGTGTTTGAAAAATGTGTAGAAAAGGATACAATCTTGATATGTTTCATGATGTTGGATGTGAGATTAGAAAAGGGTCCATAACTATGATTGTTGTTGGAAGAAGGAAAAATGGAAATATTTATCAGCTCAAGGGTGTTGATGGTCACTTATTTATGACTCAGATTAATGAAAGTTGGCTATGGCATAGGAGGATGTGTCACATCAATTTTGATAACCTAGTAAGAATAAATTCAATTCAAGTAGTGAGAGCTATGAAAAATATTACAAAGCCTATTAATGTTGTATGCAAGGATTGTTAGATTGGATAGCAAACAAGAAGAAGTTTCAAAGTCAAAGAACAATCTACTACTGGATTTTTGGAGTTGGTACACATAGATCTTTGTGGTCCTAAAAATTTAAGAATTCTTCAAGGTGAAGGTATTTAAGGCTTTTAATTGATGATTATTCTAAAATGACATGGGTTACTTTTCTCAAAGAAGAATCTGAAGCTCTAGATAAGTTTAAAGCATTTAAAGTTATGGTTGAGAATGAAATGGATATGAAGATCAA